>JABASD010000183.1:0-107573 GCA_019776165.1 Pogonognathellus flavescens
GGCCAAATATAATATATTTTACATTCTTCTTGTGTTCAATAATAGTTTAGTTAGAATACGTGTACCAGTATACAGTGTGAAGAAATTTCGTAGTGACTCACGGCATTTTCTTAGGAACCATGAAAACAAAGTAGTATCGTGTTTTATGTGTATAACACTTAAATGGTATTTATTTGATATTTGATAATGATACATCAGCATGGTTTACAAATTATAGTATACGCTGTTGAAAAATAATATGACCTCCGGGACTTGTCTTGCTAGATAAAATTATTTTATATAGCAGATTTTTTTCAGGCATCAGGTTTGCATTCAAAGTACGACTTATAAAGTTCTGAATGACTCTTTGTAAATAATAAAACTTTCTCAAGTTGTTTGAATTTAGGCTTGGCCTGAAATAATATTAAAGCCTCCAAGTCAACAAGCGGTTTACGACAAAAGGCTAGGCATCTTAAAACATGGTATTACGTATTTTTATATTGCACAAGGCATGGCACAGACATCTCAGTTGCCAGACACTTTAGTTTATTCCATACATTTCCATTGCTAATGCGGATTACATCCAGTCTTATTCTCCACTATGTATTGAAAGTGCTTATAATAATAACCCTCTTTAAACCCTCTTCGATTTTATTTCAGAAATAATCACATCATAATTTAAATTCTACATTTTTGAATTTTGACGGGATCAATTGGCGAGATTGACATTAAGCTAATTATATTGGGATTATCACACCTCAATTTTCCCCATTTAAAAACTTTCTCAATCTGAATAACAAACACAAACTAAATAGATTTTCTTAAAACGATTCATTCCTTTCTTTTTCAATGAAAAATATAAAAGGTATGCAATGATTAAAAATTACGATAAAAGCTATGTCGAAACAAGGCTTTATAGTACTTGCACAGATACAGATAGTTGAAATGGGTAAATAAAAATGACGATTTCTAATATTATAACGGAGGTACCGAATCGTTAGAAGCACTATTTTAAGTGTACTACTTACATCTAGCCCATAGTAGTTACTACTGTGTGTGGATATAGGAGACAGAATTAAGTTGAGTAGGTAAAGATTATTGCGTATTTCGTTTGATCAGCAGGCTATTAAATTCGTAAGACAATTCCTGAGGTCAAATCTTGCTGAGGTTTTTGTCTTGCACAAAAATTCTTTTTGTTGCCTACGTGTCTTACCTAACCAAGTCTCGACTTAAGTGTTGCTGAAGGATTATCTTATCCCAAGGTATTGTTGAGGAACTTTGAGTACTTGGTTGTTTAGCTGTCCACTTAGAGTCATTCGAATTCCACTACTGAAAATTGTGTAATAGTACACTTGTAATAAATGATCTTCAGTAAAAAATACTTCTATAAATAGAAGAACCTTTATTTCCTCCAAAATAGCTATCGGTACATAAATAATCTAACAGAATTCAATGTGAGATTGTTCAAAATAATTTTATTCTTTACTGTGAGGAACTTGTTAACATTCAATCCCTTAATAATAATTTAAGGCTTTAAATAAATGCTTAGATAAATCGCTGAAAACTTTTTTTAGTGAAAAGTAGGGATCTTTGAGACGTTTCTTATTCCCAAAACTTTTCAGAACAAAGACTATCGATTGAATTCATTTTAGTACTGACAGAATGATTGATCGGGAATATGTAAACCCAACTGAATTTGATAACGTTCTTTTCACGTAATGTGAATATGAGATTTTTAAAACTTATTAGAATTCAGACAGAGTAATTTTTTATAAATTTCGATTGAGACTATTGAAGCTAGATAATCTGCCATTCAAGTTTGAGGAAACGGTTTTGCATGGATATTATGTTAATATTCATATTAACATTCTAAAACATCAAGCATAGTAAATGGTAGCAGAAACCAATGCGGAATTTGAAGCGAAATTCCCGTTTAATCCGAAAGTTGTGTTATTCTCTAGCAATTTTTAGTAGCTAGAGTAGCTATATCAAAGATACCGTTTATGATTTGTTTTTATTTCTCTTGCCCTTATACATAGTCAACAACACTTCACATGCCCAAAGCAGCGATATACGTTGCACATTTACATTTAAAATTCAATAAGCTGTGGTTTTGTGGGTTTGCATAATTCTGTGGTTTATTTCAAAATTGTATGCACAAATAATATTCTATTATAACTGCAGCTACAACATTCTTTTGTACTTGCCGAATTTAATGTTGACCTCAATCATAACAACAACAACATAAAAATTGGTTTCCAATGAGACCAACTGACAGAAATGCATGTGAGAGTACAGTTATGCTAGAAACGTTTTCCCTATATGGTAGTATATAATTAATTGATACATATTCATAAACCTGACGTAGATATATTCAGACACATTTGGCATATATAGCACGTGTAAATTCTCAGTACAATCTTGTTGTTTTTTCCAGTTTTCTACAAATAGATATGATGTAAGTAAGAAAATATGCTATATCACAGGCGTCAATCTTACTGAGCAAAATAAATGACCGAATCCACTTTAATTCAAATGGTAAATGTAATGCATTTTAACAATACAGACAGTACCTGTCGTTGATGGCATTTCAATCACAATAGGTACTATAAAATATGATATATCGGTTTCATTAATGATACCCCGGAGTATAAATAAATATTTTTTACTTGTTTTCTCTCGCAATTTTTCTAGATTGTGTGCATTATCCACTTTTCTTATTCTGAATATTACGAGGCATTAATTGGAGACCTACCTATACCGTCTGGTGCCAACAGGTACCTAAGACCTAACCCACCTGTAAGTAAGAATGGTGGTCAGTAACAAAGACATTTAAATTTTTCCTATCCCTACTCAAGCGACAACACCACACCGTTTTCAACAGTAGTTTCTTTCTCGCATAAATAATATCATTAGCATATAAAAGGATCATAAATGCGATTTTTACGTGCACGTGTCTGCAGACGCATTTTTTTGTTTTTCACAACCATTTAAAGGTTTCAGGTATAGTAGTGACGAAAAAGCACAATGACTATGCAGTAAACTGCCATGAAATAATTTTATTACAATTGCTATGTTATTATAAAATGACCAATCCATTTTCTATTTACATTAAGTTTTAAAATTCATCACGAAATGTGTAGGCAGTAGTGATTACGTAGGTAACTATTTATATAGCAGCTACTCGAAGGGAAAAATTGTTTACTTGAGATTATAGCTTGGAGCAAAGATACGTTATATTCTATCTAATGCAAAAGGCAACTTTGTGGTAATCTGCAAACGTGAGGATCAAATTATCCCCTTGATATCAATGAATACGTCTACCAACAGAAAATATTATATTCGGGTATCATTTTCAAAGGTATAGAAACACCACAAACATCTCCTAATAAGTAACTTATGTTACACATTATAATTGTGTAATCGGATAGCAAATGCATAGATAAAGTTGCAAAGTCAAGAACTCAATTTCGTATCGAAGATAGTATAGTCAGCTACTTCACACTTTACTACTGTATGTACTTCTATTACAGAGATTATCATCAAATCAATTAATCTAATTACAGTCTACACGTATATATCATTTATTAATGCATGACAGTGCAATGCGTTGTGCAATACATAATAATATTACAGAGAAGATGCTCATTAACTCCTTATTACTCATTCTTCATGTTCAATTTATAAAATACCTATAAGAATTACCTTATTATTACTTTTCTTTCAATATTTGAATAAGATTCACTCGGCAAATAATTGACAAAGACACACACACAATAAGAGTGTGGGATGAGTTAATAAAAAGTGTTTTTAAAGTGGAAATAAACTTATAGACTCATATTAGATGGAGACGTATACAGCAGGTATTAAATTTCAATAGTCATTGACGCCCTCATGGACTTTTCTTTTCATGCGTGCACCATTATTTTTTGAATAGCCACGCAGCACACTATTACTATACAATATTCGGATCAATTGAAACTATGCACATCAAGGAGACATTCGGGGAATTAATAAAGCCAGAAAAAATGTGTATACTATACCATTTTATTCTATACAATGCAATAACATCTGTCTGTCCGTTAAGCTTCTATATAGGAATGCAATTTTTTATTAGAAAACAATATTAAGACACTGGTAGGATGTTTATTTTGCAATATATTCATTGAATTTTATTGTTTATATCAATATAAAATTATTTACTACGGTGGACTCACGAAAAACGAAATTCTATTTACTCGCTACTGGTGAGTTAAGTGGAAACAATAACTCAAAGTCTTTGAGAGAGACAACTTTCAGGCCAGTCAGGAGGAAGGATAACGATGACTGATGATGACAAAATTACTTGATTTTATGAGATGCTCTTTCTCATCATTCATTTGTCTGTCCGCGAGCAAATGGAAGGCAAGCCAAAAATATCTGATTACGTCAGTGCACTGCAATGAGCAAGTTTACTTTCTTGTAATACACGCCATGAGAATCCACAGACTCACTTGCGTTCAAATACAATCGCCCTATGTCCTATGCCTTACTTATACCACACCAGAACCTTTTTCTCTTGTTTGAACTACTCAGATATTACCATTCTCAATAATGTGATGTGATAGCCCTATACTTCTTTACTACCAACAAGTAGCATTGTTTTGACATACACAGACAGTATCTGTTTGTCCTGTACCTATTATTCCGCTATTTTATAGCTATATAATATTCTGTGTACTTTTACAACAAAGACAAATAACATGCCTTTATATATACCTTACAGTAGATCCTTGTTATAATTTATATCATTATAAAATTGGCTTACATATTGCATTTGCCTGCAATGCAATTGTGTGTGTCTTATGAGACATGTGTCTCTATATAGCACATAATAATATTACTCTTTTAGTATACTACATAATATACTTCGGTCAGGTGTATGATCATAATATATATTATGCTAAATGCATGCCGTGAGCTAAGGTGAGGGCGTCTATTAAGATTTTTCTAATTCACTTGCCTCCTTTGCTTAAACTACTATTGTAGTACAATGCATATTATCGACTTATGGACAGGATGGACATTATAACTTTTTTCTTGTCTTTTTACTCTCTGTATAGTTATAATGTGTGTAGTGTGGTGTACATAATGTATTAAATTGCACTTCATGCAAGCAAGAAACATGTTAGATGTATGTACTATATGTATTTTGTATAATATGAAACATGTACTGTGTGATGCGATACTGCTCGTCATTCTAGTCATGAACATGGAAAACACTGAGATTTAAATGTGAATGTGTCTATGGGCATACTGTGCACTAAATACCTGAAACACACACACAGACAGTACACTATTAGTATAGAGACTGTATTGCATTGCTCGCATAAATACTGAAAGAAGATTGGGCAGTGAATTGCAATTGCATGGATGTAAAATATTAAAAGCACAATACATTAGCATTATAATTCAACCATTATATCATTACATGACATTAGTTGATACATTGTAAGTACATTGTGCATATAGGCAATGTGCAGATATTATTGTAGGCGGTGTATTTAACATGTCATGTGAGACTCCAAGCTCAACACTCGATGCGTAATAATATAAACTCACTACTTGAGTGGCTATATGTATTATTAGTTGCTGGAAGAGGTAGAATATTATATTCCTTGCATAATTGTACAGGTAGATTTGCCTGTGTATTTCCCCTTAGTGCGACATTGAGTTTCCTTTCGTTTTTGCTGTACAGGGTCTGGTACAATTTCAAATGTTTGTATAGTACAAATATTTATTGGGTAAAAGTATTTGGTTGACATAATTCTGATCTTTAGGTATAGATTTGTGTCAGGTGGAGACGTTTTGCTAATAAATATATAAAAACAGGTATGCACAATTTAAAAGAACAAAACAAAATAATGTTGCTGTTGTGCGTGCATGAACTAAATGGATTTTGTAACCGCAGAAAGTAATGCACGAGTTTCACGTGTGCCAATAATAAATGTAGCTGGCTGTACAATTTTTTTTTCAACAACGCTAGAAGAACAACAGGAGTTATTGTGAGATTTTGTGCATTTAGAAGTAAATTATACAGTAGTACAGTTGCAATCTTGTAATGTAATGTAAATATCTTATAAATATTGTTATTGTAGCAAAATATTATTATAAAACAATGCCTTTCGTGAGGTCAGTAAAGAGCCTATATATGACATGAATCTAGCGTTTTTCCTTTACTCTTTGGAAATCTTGAATGTAATATCATGTATATTAAAACTTTTTGACACAACCAATGAACATTACTTTTGATTACTTAAACAAGAAAGAAGCAATGATAGGGTATGATGTTAACTTAAATACTAGGTTCATTAATCGATTTACATGAAAAGTGGGGTATGGTTGTCTTTCTTACATTATCAAACATAGAATAACGGACTATGAATTTTTGTTGTACTTTTTCCTATTCAGACATCTACAGTTAGTAACTTAATCTGTAATTTAATCTTTGATAATTAATATTCGCTTTAAAGCAATATTTCTTTTTCTTCAAGTGTACTTCTCAAGTCAGTCAGAGACTACAATATTTTTGAGGTATATCAATAACGATTCTAGCATTTCAGGAAACCCTGTGCTATTTAATTACACGAATTTCATTATTTTGCTCACTTTTAAATGAATCTATTCACATTAGTGTGTCACAGACAATTTATTCATTTCTTAGTAACTGAAAAGTTAATTTTATTTGAAAAAATATTTACGACGACCCCGCATGCATGCTTAAATTAGTATGCAAACAGCAGAAACGAGCAAAAAAACTAACAATACGTGAAGATGTTTAGTATGTAGGCACATTGATTGTGTTGAAGAGTGCAGATTACAGCATGTATGTACAGGGTCTGCCAAAAGTTCGACCATAATATATATTTGACGCAAAATAACTTATTTTCTTAATGAAACTTAAATGTGACGGATAAACTGTCTGTTTGTCTGTCAGTCTTTCTGCAAGACAACTCAAGAACGATTTGAGATAATGGCTTCAAGCTTGGTATACTTATTCTAAAGGTCCATTGGAAGCCTAAGTTCTAATATGGGGTTAATGGTCAGCTCCTTAATGACATAATGTTTTTAATAATAATCTTAAGACTTTTCCAACCTTGGAGGTTATTTATTATTGTATAAAATGAATTCACAAGACATCTATGTTATTTTTAAGTTATTCTATATTCCGTTAACTAATGGTTTATTACATATTAATTCAGAAACATTTCAGCTCCAGCTGAAGGACGAGTTTTTGGCTTGCCCTGTACAGTGTATACTCATCATAAGTAATAATGTATCTTGAGCCGCTATAGTATTATTTACAACACTTGTGGGAAACCTGCAGGGCGACTGGAAGAAATGATGCATAAACCCAGCAAGCCACCAAAGTACGGATAAGTAGTTAAATTGCAGTTTAAAAGCAGATTCATTTGTGCGTATGCAGTGCAATATCTACATGACCATTTGGCCAGTTAGTAGTTAGTTTGCATTATCATTATTATCTGAAACGAATAGAAGAGCGAAGGAGTAAAAAACCAACTGAACGGCAACCTGTTGTTGGCAGTGACTGAAAAACTAAAGACAAGAAGACGGGGGTCATAAAATAAGAATGTTTGTGTGCTAATATATAAAAGGCAGTAGTAATGTAAAATAATGTATTAAACTTTAACCAGTACAAGATACAAAATCTGTCCATATTATAATAAAATCATGTGAGTTCTTCATACACACGATATTCAACATCTAGTATGCATACTATAATATCCCTGTATTGTACTTGTACCATACTGAGTGAGATTATACAAATACACGTAACTTATTGTCAGTCAGGAGCAATAAGCAAACTATGGCAATTCCGTCAGACATACCTAAGCACAATAAAATGAGATAATGATAAGAGAATTGCACTTTTCTGCCTACATCTATACAAAAAGTTGCCGTCGCATCTTAGGAAGAATGCACCACCACCACATGTACTCACAACACAGGTGTATAGTATAATTCTATCAAAATCCAAACAAGACTCCAAAAACTGGCTTGAAGACAAAAAGCCCGTAACATATAGGAAACTGCACTATTCATCTAGATAGTGTCATTGTGTATGTCGTAGACAATTTCCTAATAATTATAAAAGCAACCACAGCAAGCGAAAGAACAAAAACCCTTTTCATTAAGTTTCATGCCCATATAACAGGCAGTTGATGGCATTATATACGTACAAGTTGTAGCCGTATTCCATTTCACTGCAAGAAAACAGTAAATAACACACATAATAAGATTTTCTGCTGTCCTTTGTGTTTTACATACTTTTACACGTTGTTTCATATCTACTAGCACGTTTAATTTCGTTGGAAATACATTGTACATGTATATACCTACAGATATAAAGTATAAAAGATTGGGGTGGAATAATATAATCCAACTATAGCCTTTCTTTGCATTCACCTTAACTTTTTCTAGTGTAGTACTACAATCTGGATACACAGTCCATACCTACCAATGCAATAAGTTAAGATAAAATATGAGATACTCGTCCACTCTCTGCTAACATACTACAACACTTTACATTCAGTTCAGTATTCAAGGCACACACACACACACACACATACAAATTCACATACATATAAGTGCAATACACAGTATTAACTTATCTTGGGCATTACATGCGTATGTATATGTTTGTATGTGTATAAGATTGAGTTGGTGCTGCATATAATAATATGCGATGATGTAATAATGTATATAGAGTGCAAGATGTGAGTAGTCTGTGAGACTGTTGGTGGATTCCTTGTGGGTTTGTTGTAAAAGTAGTAAGAAGAGCTGGTGCTACTACTACTTGTGTTATGCCGTGTGTTATGTATATAATATCGGTTGAATTAGCAATACCTGCAACAGGTAGGTCTTTCCATCACATCACCTTACCATCATCGCTAACCCATCCAAACGACTCTGGTCGACTGACTGAACTCAACTGTTTTACATGGGAGACTACTAATACTACAGAGAGACAGACAACAGATAGATAGTGAAAATCATTCGTCGCCCACTCACAACACTACAACTCCTCCGTTGCTCCACACGTTTTCGGCCTTTTCCAGTCCGTCTGCTAAAAGTTCAATTCAGGCAATAGCAAAGCAAAGGAAGAAAAGCCAGGCCTGTTTTAAAGGACATAAGTAAAAGACTTGCATAATAACGAGACTACTAGTACTACCTGTCTATCTCATCTGCTTTGCTATATTATATCCGAATTGAAGAAGAAGATAGCCAAAAACTTTTTACTGGTTAAATGCTGAACTACTACTAACTGCTATACTTGTGTACCTACCACTCCTAACTTTTTCGCTTATAACGATTGGAGCAATTATTGCCCTCATGGCATGTCGTGTCTTGCTGTGGACCACAAATATTTAACATTAACCCTTTGTCAGTTCAAAGAGACAAATTCACTTGAGACTTGTCATCGTACAGTCGTTCTCGCTCGTCTGACAAATCCCAAAGAATGAACTGTTCTTGAGGATTTTCTTAGAAAATTAGACGTTTGCCCTCGCATTTTCATTTTTGTTAAAGTTGAGATAAAGTTGTGATTTGTTGTGTGCGCCATGCACCTGCTGCTCCTGCCACTTGGACGGAAACTGTTTACTTTGTTGTAATTTCAGACCAAAGTGGCTAAAAGCGTCATAGAGAGTGCGAGTTGTTTTTGTTTGCCAGTGAGAAGGAAAATGCAAGTCTTTTTTGTATTTTTATGTTGCACTGCTGCTGCTATGTAACATTTATTTGATTTTTACGTTTATTGACAAGTACCTACCACAATTGTTGTGAGACTGAGACAGTTAGTGCTATTAAATAGTACGGATATTATTGTGTTGCTGGTAGTGCTGGTTTACGGGTGCAATTACCTATAGTGAGGCAGAGAAGAGACATAATAAGGATATTATAGATATTGTTACTCACAGGTATTTCCTTGATGAGAATTGTTCAAGTGGCTTTTGTACACTCTCTGTGGTAAATAGTGGAAATATCCTTCTACCTGCTGAATCATTAAGTTGAGAGCAAAGTGCATTCAATTCTATTTGGTGTATATTGTCATTGAAATAAAAACCTTTGGAATGAAGAAAGGAATGATTCTTTGAAAGTCTATACACTTATACATAATTCTCTCATTCAAATGCGACAGAAGTTTAATTTCCGATTTCGCACTCAAAGAAATTGACATTGACACTCTACACATTTTTACTTAACAAATTAATAGAATCAACACTTACAGCAATCACTTCCACCACTTTCATCCTACACTACGACCAAACTCAAAAGAAGTTCTTAGTCATTCCCTTTCCGTTTTGTTTCACGTGCATTTTGTTTCTCATCAGACTTGAGTTGTTCTTACGCAGCCGAGAGAACATCAAAAGAAGATTTTTCCTAAAAAAGTGCCTTTGACTCGATTTACCTTTTATGTATGTGCAGCTTTGAGTGTCTCTCTCTCTTTCTTTGTGAACAATTATTTGTATAGCTGCGCAAATCTAATTCCTGGAATGCAGTTATAATATATCTGTAGCATTTCGTAATAAGTATTGACTCTCAACCCCACATACTTTGCATACTGAAATTCTAAGTGCAATGCTCTGAGTTGTATCTACGAAGATAGAGTGTTTGTTAAATACTTAAGTGTTTTCTGAAATACATAAAAGGCAAAAGAATGTCTGCATTACAATAGGAGTACAGGAAAAGCTGCATAATAGGAAGCGTTACTTTACATGTCGTCCACTTCAACTGCATTTGCCGATTTGGCTTTAAGTTAAATTGACTTGAGAGGAATGAGTCAGTTTGTCTCTCGTGGGATTGTAGAAACTCCCTTTTATTCTTATTGGAATTAAAGGTGTAGAACAGAATAAGTAGTCAAACCTAATAAGATGTAAATGTAAATGACAGGCGACGGAAATTAAATTACTAAATAAGTATATATGTAGTTATAATCTAATCCACCATTGTTGTACCCTTCTTATTAAAAAATAAGAGAAAAATTGTAAGAACTCGTGTGTGTTTGTAGAGGAATGCAATGTAAACAACACACAGGAATTCAAGTACAGCTCTATAAATATTCTGTAAAGAAAAATTCTTCCGAGTTTCAGTCTTAGCAACGGATTAGTTTTAATCCAATATAAGATTATAGCAAATGAAGAAATAGCTGTGAGGTTCTGGAATACATAATAAATTATTTCTGCGTTAAATAAGTACCTGATGCCATACAGAAATGGCAATCTGTCAATGGTGGAGTCCTTAATGTTGACACGGACTTGTGTGGGCAGACATTAGGAGAATCGATGGATTGAAAGT
Source organism: Pogonognathellus flavescens (assembly GCA_019776165.1). Lineage (NCBI taxonomy): Eukaryota > Metazoa > Arthropoda > Collembola > Entomobryomorpha > Tomoceridae > Pogonognathellus > Pogonognathellus flavescens. The sequence continues at coordinate 11,332 of JABASD010000183.1, forward strand.
GGAAAGAAGAAAAGCTATTAATCTGCGGACGATTACTGTGCAACCACACAGACCCTGAGATCTCATTCCATCAAATCCTATCAATCTCCCTCACTCCGAGTAAAATATTTACAATACACGTGCTAACGCTATAGGTGTAGCATTTATTAAGTAGCAATACCTAGGGGAAGTTTTACAACATTAACTGGGCTACGGATACAATAAAGCTAAAAAGTTTGATGCATTGAGTCTGTGAAGTGAATGAAATGAATGGTTTCTTCTTGAACTGACGTTTAAACGTGCTTCATGTATACTCACTAATTACTACTACTACCACCACACTCCTTTTCTTCAAATACTGCACAGATACACTCAAGCTAAGCTAAACTAGACAGTATAGTAGTAAAGTATGAGAGAATGAAACAAAAGTGCTCAATAAATCATCGCTAAATTGAAAGGATTGCAACACATGAGTGCAGTGAGTATAAGTTTAGCGTGGAATTCCAATCTGAAATTGTTAAATGCATTTGCACTAGACTATTATAATATGACTATACATAGAAGTAACTAAGTAAGTAGTAGTAGTAGGCACAGGGAGCAAGGTGTAATAATATTTATACCGTTAGAGCAATATTTTATACTCACATAGTCACATAGTACTGGCGTGTGTAGTAGCTCTAGTAGGAGCTTCCAGTCTTGCACAGGCAGCTAACAATAATAAGTGTGTAAAATAGTTAGGGCTGCTATATACAAGTGCACTGTGTGTATGAGTTATACATTTACATTCAAAGCCCATCTCATCTTGGGTTTTGCATCGACACCAGAGACCAGAGTGAGTTTTAAAGGAGTTGAGACTTGAGACGATTGTGAGTGAGTTGAGGCTTATACCACAAACCACACCAACATCAACACTCCATCATAATAAATCTATCCGTGAATAGTGACTGAACTGACATTGCTCTCGTTTTCAATTGTTATTATACTGACTGCGATTATTATTACTGCACCAGAGTTTAATTTATAAGTAGTAAATATATAGTCCTGATAGTATTTAATTGAACTCCTTGTACTAGCTACTATGTAACATTAGCATTGTTATATTCCCATGTTCATGTCATTATTTCGAGGAAATTATTTTATTTCAAATTTAACCAACCTACTGAAATAATGGTATATGCAAAATTGTACTATTAGTACTACTCTTTTACTATATAGGTAAAGTTATTAGTACGTAATTCCCTTAGTAGACAAAGTTAACTACCTAAAAATATTTCCCACTGAGAGAGCACTCGTTTGTTTTTAAGTTTGCAAGACGTGAATTTCTCAACTGATCATATAGTTTATGATAGTTCAATCGTATAAAATCTTATTAGATATATACCGACACCTAATTTTACTTGAACTGAGAAACTAAGTGGAGACACACACGGAGAGACTTGTAGAGTAAGAGCCGTGTAGTTAAAGTGAGTTTTAAAGTATGCTATAGTTGGAGTGTACAGTTGTTTTCCCATTTCGACAAAAGTGACTTGTGAACTTTGAGAAGTTTGGTTGTTCACTACTCACAAAAGTTTGACTATGCGATTCAGTTGAGACGTTGGATTTTCTATAAAACACGTATTGAGAAAATCCAGCAGAGATAGGTTTACAAAGATATTAATCAAAATCTCTTAGGTACATGCGTCAACGTAAAGAAAAGTTATTTTGTAACAGTTCAAGACAAGTTCGAGATGATCATGCGGTGAATAACTGAATTCTGCTGTAGCAAACCATGGCCGTACGCAAATTCTAAACTAATCTCAATACAAAAATACCAGATAGGATCGCGTAGCTATTTACAACGAAAATATGTGAATCATCTCAAGTTGTTAGTCAGCTTTTATGGACTTGAAGGAGTTTTATGCACGGATTGTTTCAAGTTTAAGTGAATACTTTGCCTTTCCTGCTCCGATATTTACTTTTTACATGATCTGCTTTAGTTCCAAACCCTACCTTCGTATGGGATCGGCTAATTAACTGAATTATGCATCAAGTATCATCTTATTATTAACTGCAAAAATAATAATATTGGAATTTGATATCTCTACGATGCGCACCTACTAAAACCTTTGTACTTATAAAGTCAGATAAAGAGAACTCATGCAATAATACTTAACCTACCCCACCACGAATCTCTGAAGAATATCCATACACTAATAGCCAAATAAATACAAAGTGCAACTTTACTAATCAAGAGAAAATCCACACTTGTTCAATAAAAGAGACCAGCATACGGATACGACATTATTATTCCTATTACTTCAGGTATCTCCACAGAGACAGATACGGCTGAATGAATATTGCTCGTAAACTGGTTTGTAGAACATCGCTGAGTGAGTAAGGAAACACGTTGTGTGTTTTTCGTATAGTACATGAAATACTCTACGAGTGACTATTCTGGAAACTGATTAATTTATATAAAAGGAAGAGTAATGGTTGTGATCACGATTTCGTACCCGCATCAACCTCGCTTTAACTATTCTGTGGCCTCGTCAACATCCGTGAGTCCAACTCTAACCGACAGCAGTTCTGAACCTTTACCTTCTCTCTTACAGGTCTCTTCTGATGGTGACACTATTGCAGCTACAAAGCAAGGTATTGAAAAGCAAACATTCTTTATTATTAGCAAGTAACTATTATAGTATGTACCATGTAGCAAAAAGACTAATGGTAATATTATGTATAAATAAAATGAAAACGCATAATCTGTTGGTAAATAGTAATAGTATTTGATTTATTATAGTTAAGAACATTGCTAGAATATTAACTAAAATCCCAGTGCCAAGTCAGAAATAATGTACCCTTCCCCAACGAATGCAATCTCTCTCTACCACAGGCAATCTAGAAGAATTCTCTGCCGTGCAATTTCATTTAAGGCCGTGAGATTTGTCATGTAACAGATGCATGTATGCAGACCTCTACTTTTATTTTCAATATTTAGATCTAATTTGCATACACAATGCAGGAGTAGTACTATACTATACTATTGTACAGGAATTTACTTAAGAATACACACACACATTAACTTTTAAGTACTTAGTCAATAAAGCTACTTTATTATTTAACATTTAACATTTAAGTTCTGAAACCACAAAAGAATTAGCAACAACTATACATTATATATTTTATGCTATGCTCACACTGTGCTCTTATTGTTAGAACATTAAACATAAGAAGGTAATGCACATGGAAAAAAGTCAATACGGAACCTATCAATTTTCAGTCAATCATGCAGCAATGCATTTCCTATACGTGTTGTGTGCATATCATATCCATATCAACGTTTAAAGAATTTACACTATTACAGGTATGCTGAATCTGCAATATAAATACATACAAACCCTTTCAAGAGTTATTTTTTAAAATTGCGTTTATATAGGAGCTGTAATACAGTCTGGTAGACAGTAAATATATTTTAAGCACACAAGTGACATGATTCACTTGATATGAGGAGAGTAGTGAAGGAAGGCAGACGTTGAGTTTATTTATGTTCTATTACGAACTGAAAAGGTTTCATGTATATCTTTTAGCTCAACTGTAATATTATGTTTTCACGCTACGTGTACTTTAGATCGCACAAGTCACAAGACTGACAATGACTGGTGCTATCGAGCTGTTAAGAATAACTAGTCTAGCAATACGAGGATGATGGTGGTAGGTAAAAAGCAAAATAAGAATTAGCATACAAGTTTTTATGATCATTGACTTGCCCGCCGACTTAGTATTCTTTCGAAAAAAATCTTTGCTTGACTAATTGACAGCTCGTGTAAACATTATCTCTCCGACTATGCACATAATACACTTATAGCATCACTTCTATATATATATTGTGTACCTTTGCATATTATCCTTTAAATTTAAAATCGTAGTACATATACAGATACATACACACAGTAAATACTTTTAACACTTGCCATAATAGTACGCAAGCAAACGTTTATCAGTTATTTATTTCAAATTTGACAAAGGAAATTCGATGACAGGCTAACAACAATGTTGTCGGAAATTTCGTCGCGTCCCATTTTTTCTCACGAGTACAGTTAGACTGCATATCATGTACAGGTATATGTCTTGTGGCTATAAAACATAACACGATGTATGAATTGTGAACTAATAATTATATTACTGCACATAAATATCTATGGTCTACAAGTACAAGACATCCTTTTCACTCTGCTGAGTAGTGCACTCCCGGTTTTTAAATTCAAAGTACGGCCTGTAGTTTACGCACACAAAACCAAGGAAACCAAGGAGATCTAGTTAGCCTTGCTTGTGGCTATAAAACATAACACGATGTATGAATTGTGAACTAATAATTATATTACTGCACATAAATATCTATGGTCTACAAGTACAAGACATCCTTTTCACATTTTAATTTTAAGTGTGTATATGGTGTCACTATAATCACGTATTTGTATTTGGATGGAAGAGGAAAGGTGTAGAGCATTAATTGTTTCATATAATTATAGTGTAATAAATGAGACAATTTGATTAAGTGACTGAGATGTCTGAAGAAACACGTGGAATCAAGCATTTGACAAGCAACATTAACAATAAGCAGTATCTTTAGATTTATGTTGATACACACATCTTGTTTTCATTCATGTGAGACATACTCGAGGAGCTGCATGTGGGCAATGAATATAAATGGAGACATAAATAATACTCTGAAGTGAATTGGAAAACTAACAGTGTATCACTTTACAAACTCACACTTATTGTCAAACTTATAACAGGTTGGATTTTAAGTGGAATCGAGTACGGCATTGAATTTCTCGTGTAAAAAAATAAACGGCACAATTTCAGAAGAATACGTAAAATACACCATACCTACTGGCACAAATGATTCTTGGAAAAACACACATGGATAGTACATACGTTAAAATTTTATTGTAGGAATACAATATTTTTATAGGTATTCATTTACACAGGATGAGTTTCTCTTCAATTGGGTAAAAAGCTGTACAGAATGCAAAAGTAAACAAATAAATTTTTGAAATGGTGAACACAACAGGTTTAGAGTCAGGCTAAGAAGTTATTGCTACTTGATTGAAAATAGTAAATAATTGACCTTATTGTTCGTGGATTGCATTCAATGTTTAGAGTTGTACAGTTAAAGAATATTTATGTGCCTACTTTACCAGGGATCCTTACTCATCTTCAGTGGTCGTCGTGAGTGAACTTCTACACGTAATTAGCAAAAGAAGGAATTAACGGGAAGTTAGCCATGCTTGTCCCACACTGTCACTGCGTATCATCCTCATGTGCAAATGCAGCGTGTAACGCGTAGAACATCCAAAACTCTCCTTAGTATCCAAAAAACAATTTATTCACGCTACCTTTATAAATCTGTGCACCGTGATAATATTATTCTCCTGTGGTATTAATGTACTCTATGTATAGTGAATTAAAAGAAGAAAAATAAAGAATTCCACTCACAACAGTCGAAACATGAACTATTCGTAGGAGTAGAAACACACAGCACGACTATGTAATGTAAATATAGTTAAGGATTTCTATGGTATACCGTGTACAGTTGCTCAGACAGACGGTACTTACATTATTCAGCCTTCTGTTTCTCTACACAAAGTGTTTGTTTTTAAATTCTCTAATAAACAATTGTTTTATGCTTCGCTTGACAAGATTTTTTGTAGCTTGTCTTGTTCTACACAATTCTATACACAAAACAGGGTCTTTTTTAGCTGGAACAATAATAAATTAAGTGACTATCGCAGGTATTTTTATAATTTGTTCCACAACCAGTAAATAAGCAAAGTTAGTTTACGTAGTATATGTGTGCTTTATTTTCGCAGCAGGGTTTTTATTTTAAGAGAAATAGTTGTAGTGGGAGTAGAAGTAGCGTTAGTAAATCGAAAAGCCGCATACTATTCTCAGTAGCCCGTATAGGATATCTGTACATATCACGCAACCAGATTTTTACGACTACCCATACAACAAGTGCAAGTTTGTGTAACACTTGAGAACATTTTCCTAGGTGATGATTTACTTAACAGTCGTAATATAATATAAACGTCCGGAAATGCTTTTTAACCACCTACCCTGAAAAATGCATTTTTTCCACAGTTCTCTTTTATTTGTTGTTATGCTGCCAGTAAATAAATAAAAGTGAATACGTGAATTATACACACTGCACTTACCTTCACCTGTTTCAATGGAATTTCAAAGTACAATTACAACTTGTCCTCATTATGCACTTTAATTTTTCAGATTCTGAACAATAATTCTCCTATGATCACAATCTTAAATACCTTTTTTGTAAGTACTAGTAGTATATAGTGGTTACTTATCGCAATCATCGTCACTGCATATATAAACGTGAATATTGTACATAGAAAATAATTGCCTTGCAAGCTTATCTGCATAATATAATTTTTAAGAATGTGTTTAGTATTTACGGCTTGTACGTGTGCAGACTTTGACACACATTATTTATTCTCCTCCACATACAGGCCTTACCAGTATCTTTCATCCACAATAAATAATTGCATTGGATTATTATTGAAATAAAATAGAAAACAGTTCTGCTTGTCTTCTTTTGTGTTGTGTTGATGTTAATGTTGTTACATACACATTAAATTCAATAGGCAAAGCCACGTTGTTGTTGTTGGATCTTTCTCTTTCTTCTTGAGATGTTTGTACGAGAAGATAGTAATATAGGAAAATATACAGCCATATAATATAATACACTACAGTGAGTGAAGCATGGTTGCTAGAGTTGATCAATTTGGAGCAATTTCATTTTCTTGTTGAGGAAGTATGTAGAATGTACCTGGGAGGGTATAATACAGTAGATAGGTATACGAAATGATTTCTTTCATAATGTGATTTGCACACATGGAGGATTTGCTTCCTGTCTAGGGCAAGCGTAAGTCCCAAAATATAATAATAATCCATCCCTGAGCTGTTGTGATGATGAGAGAGCAAAGCCATTAGCCATTACTTGCAGTCTGTGATTTCAAAAGTCAACTATAGTTTTTAACATCATTTACCTGTAAATTGTAAGCTTGATGGTGCTCTAGGTGCATTTACATGGTTATTGTGATGTGACCCAACATGACTCTTCTGTACACATCCCTATACTGTATGCTCTATACTAAAAGTCTTTTCGTTTACCTTTGTGGTAGTTGTAGTTTAGTTAGTTAATGCCTCGCAAAATAAATGCAGATAGCTCACCGTTCACCCAACCCAACCCATCACATTATTGGATTGCATGCCATTTCACCTATTTCATGATTATACACTTACACCATCAGATTTCAAAGCAGCTCTTCAACTTTGTACTTTACTTACTGTCTTTACCAGTTACTTTGCGGCTACTACCACACTCTCCTACTACTCCTGTACTGCTTACTATAAAATATACTCAGCAGCTCAACACATTATTTTCTGCTTATTATTACCATTGCTCCGCTCTCAGTGTACTTTCTTAACTCAAAGTTTAACAATAAAGAGTTAAATAGTTTTGCACGCTTTCTTGGCATTTATATACACAAAGTCTATGCTGTGGAATATTCTACATGTCTTCTTCTCTGACGTTGCCTCACACAACAGAGCAACGTTAGCTTTTATTATATTGGTATTGTCCTGGTATTTGTACTTGGACATCATGGAAGAAGCGTCTGTGTGTAAATATTCTTTTGTTATTGTTCATAACGTATAGAGCTGTAGCTTGTGCCATCAATCTACGTTTATAGTTGTGTGCTCCTTCCATTGTTTTAGCCTATTTTCCAAACTGTGAAGAATCCTTCCCGTATTTATTTACTATTTCGTGTGCATAAGATGAATTTTCAGTCTCCTGATGAATTATGTTTGACTTGAAGCCCTTTGCCATCATTGCATTACAGTTTACTGTACCTCTCTTCTCTGTGTGTATCTTAAAGAAATTGTACATGTAGATTACGTTAGTCTACTTACACACAAGACATAATAGTTTACCATTTACTAGCTACATATTAAGAATGCACTTACGTGTATTGTTGTTGGCAGATCGCTTAAGAGTCAGTTTGCTTTTGCTTTATGAATAGTGTATATAGTGTTTGAATGTTTGTAGGTAGTTTTGTATTGTTATTATTGGGGTATATAAGAGAGAGAGAGAAGAGATAGGTCTCATGACTTTGGCTAACGTCGTCTTTCATGAATTTTGATGGTGTGCAAAGTGTGCAGTGCACTATCCTGTCATATATATACGCACACATCATGCAATCATGCAAATAAATGGGTAGTTAGTAAATAGGTAGGAATAAAACCAAGAAAAAATGCTGCACAACCAATATATCGTGGGATTGAGCAATAGCATAAGGTAAAGGTATAATGTCCATAGGTTATCAAGAAATACCAGTCACCTGGTGCTATTCTGTTTGGACGGTCGTATATCTTCTATAAATGCAAATCATGTACAACCACACGCCAAGATAACTACTGAACTTATAAAGATGAGTATTTACGATTGCAGATTGTACTAGTACAAAGATAAATATTTCTTATTTCATTTTCTGTGTGTGGATTCCATGGATATAAAAGATAGTGGTTTTACTACTAAAAGGCACTTGCTTTTTGCTCCTGTAGTTATTATGATTATTATATTTGCATGAAATTTATTTCTACCTGGTTATATTAATATTGTGCTATGGTCATTTCATGGATTTATGAGAATTGAATGGGTGGGAATCATTTTTCTCTCAAGTGCTTCAATGCATTTATTATTATTTGTGAATTGTCTTGATCATTCAAGATAATCGTAGTAGCTATCTCTATCAACTCCCTTCCTGTATATATAAATAAATATTACTATATGCCATTATAAAAGTATATATTATGACTCTTCTATATGCCATTATAAAAGTATATGGCTCTCCTACATGCGAAAAACGTTTATATAAAATAAATCACTGCAGAATGCAATGCTACACTACTAAAATAAATTATGAAGGAAATAAATGCAGTGATTTGCAAACACTATACTAGTACAGTTAGTATAAATTATATAAACTTACCTAAGTACTTACTTAGGCTCTCCTCGATGTAATTTGCTATTGCTTTGCAGATGTAATAAGTGTGTGGGGAGTAATATTTTATTTGTATTGAATGAATTGTGTTTGTATGGGAGGAATGCAAAATGCAAATGAATGTAGAAATAGTGAAGCACAAACATTTGTATAACATTTAATTATATTTATTATTATGTCGTATCCTTATAGAATAGAAATGCAATTTATAGTGACATAGTGCAGTAGTGGGGCAGCAATATATCTTACAAGACACTATCTATAATATGCAATACACAATATGGCTATGATGATTATGATGGTTATTTTTTATTCTTTCTTTGGCATGCAAACAGTATTAAAGTATTATGGTTATAAGTTAGGTACGTATTAATTCTTAGACATTCATATTTTATTATTAAGCAATAGAAAAGCCAATCCTCAAACAGATCTTAATCTAATGTAATAATAAATACTAATATTATTACTGAACTTACAACAATGCAACGAATGTAAGTTTGTAGGTGCAGGATGATGATGAATAATCTGTTTATATGTTTATACGGGCCAAAAGGACATATGATAAAATTCCTCCATGAGCTTTCTCTCCACGGGATTTTCGTTGTTTAAAAAACTAAACAATATGATGATTGATACCAATTGGGACAACATAAAATAACACGACACACACCTTAAATATTACTTCAATTTTGCTCCACTGCAGATTGTTATTTTTACTCTCATCATTCTTAATTTCTATACTTGCATTCTCTGTAACTCTTTTGTATCTACATATAAATACAGGGTATTATGTAAATCATAATAATAGTAGCAATAGTAATCATCCTGAATTTAAATTGTAGATACTATGAATTATATCAAAATGTTTCACCGTTGACCATTACATCTCCGTTTTTAAATTCATTTATTACAAATTATCATGGAAATTACAGAAATGGAACAAAAATAAAAAATGCCTACAATTCTATTAAAATACCTACACTTTTTAATATAAAAGAATATGTTAGAAAAACTTGAACTGATCCTGAGACACCCTGTACTAATTCTCAGTATTATAAAGGCACTGCGGTTCTAATGGTAATTCGACCACCATCTTTATGATTATGATTATAATAAATCTGACTATACATTACTATAACTACCTGTGCTAAGCAGTTTTACGATTAGTGCAATAAATAAATGCAGTAGCACCCACTGTTTTACATTGCCCTCCTGACACGCTACTATCGTTTTTTCAAACAATCTGAACATCCAACCATCATCGATCGTTCAAAGAATTACGTGTAAAACCCTTCGTATCAAGCCTTAGCCTTATCTACACTCATCTTTCATAGAACAAGGATAGAAATATTATGTTCGATTTGAAACTCAACTACTTATCTCATCCTGTTGTTACATAATATCTGTCGGCAGAAAAAAGCTGCTATCATATCTCTATATAAAGTTACGCATCTCTGATGCTCTCATAAATGATAAAGGTTTTAAAACTATTAGGATTACATTTACACTGAAAGTATTGTAGAACTTTAGTTCTGCGAATATTCATGCCAGATGAGAGAGAGAGTGACCTTAAGTCATGCAAGCGGAGAGAACAACAACAGATTGCTAATGGAAAGAAACGAGAAGAATGATTTTTAATCTGTGTTGTACATACAAACCTCTGGTAGTTAATACCTACCTGTTTAAACACACTTTAATCTGTGGTGGTAATCTCCAACAAATCTAAATACATACACCTTGAAATATTTGTCAAATATCTTTGTCAGTAGGTTACGTAGCTTTTATGAATAACCATACACTTCTGTACCTAATCGTCATGCACTGCCAAGCAAACACTATAAACCCGAGCGACGACGCTAATAAAAGTTTAGGCCACTCTAGTATCACTATATCTACTCCTGTCTTTATTTAAATGTTCATTTAGCAGCTTAAAAAATTATCTGTGTTATTTTCTTAGGCATTTTAACTTTCCACTACAGCAACTACAGTCTGCTTATCTTTTAAAGGACAACTTTTGTACGTTTTACAATCAAATAATCTAAAGTAATCAATCATGCTATGACAAAATCAACTAATAGCTCTGTCATTTTTAGTCTCTCTCTGTTAAATTCTGTCTTACACTTACAGTTCAGCCCATATAAAGAAAATACTTGCGTTGTTACAATGTAAAAGAGTGACTGGTACATTTGCATTCTTTGAGCAACCACACAGAGTTCTATATGATTTGACAGTGGGCAATAAACGGCTTTGTTTCTGGAGGTCGGTCTTCTAATGAAGTGTAATGAAAGAATATTATTACACTCTTGTCTTGACTCTTAGCTAAATTCCTTGTGAGTTCGTATTTGTGCCAACAGACAGGTATTATGCCAGAGAGAGAAATAAGATCAATCGTTCTATTTTATATTGGTATATATGTATCTACCATAGGATATTTTGTATAGAGATATAGGTGTGAGTGTATATAATGTGTGTTATTGGAGTATGTTATAAAATGTTCAAGTGTAAATAAATTCTGTTGGAAGAGTTGTCTGTATATAGTAGACGATTAGACGGCATGGGTATGACAGGGCTATCTTTTGTACACAGAGAGAGAGAACAGCACACATCCGTTTCGTCTGTTGTTCTTGTGTGCCAATTCATATTAGAGTTTTATGATGACGATAAAAGTTAATAGCTGTATTTATACTTGTAATAAATGCAAAAAGGGATAGACAAGGCAAGACAAGCCCGTTGAATTTATTTTAGTGTGTTGCGTTGCACACTGTGTAACAGAAAAACCGTTTTCATGGTCTTCTTGCATCGAAATGAAATAATTCTCAACGACTCACATCAACTCACTCAGCTCAGCATCAATGAATCGTTCGTTCTCGTTTAATGCTCAACAGTTTTACTGTCAGTATCTGTATTTTACCCATTTGTATCAGTTTTATTGGCGTAAGTTATTCTAGTTTGATTCAATAGGCAATCAAACGAATGGAAAAATGCATTAAGATAATTTTTAATAGAAAACTGTGTAAAGAAGTGGTCAGAAGTAGGTAAAGAAGGATTTGTAGATTTTAGATCAACCTAAAATGCATCACATCACACCCCTTGACTCTTAACATAAAATGCTAATCAGTTATCAAGTCTATATTATACTCACTGTACGAAAGTACTTGGTGGATGCAGCAGCAGCAGCCAATATTTGATTACATGTGAGATTACAGTGCCATTTCTATGTATTATTGTTTGAATTCGTTAGCAAACATTATAATAGCTTTCCTGTGTAAATACGTACTCCTACTTTATTTTAATTGCGTTACTGTAATAAATAAAAGCATTAAAAGTCTTTTCCATTACGTATATTATTATGTGGTTTTTTATACAGTTCAAGCTGAACGAAATAAGATAAAATGGAATATATTCAAGAAAACGAGCAATTGCAATCGGGCTGTCGTGGTGGTACTCTCTTAGTGCAGAACAGATAGAGTACATTTATTTGTATTTTATACATATCCATCCATACCCCTACATACCTACTATGTCTATCACTGTAATTGTAATTTTCATGTTTAGAGTTAGGGCATGGCCTTCGCCTCGAATCCTTTAGATGACATGCACGACATTGAGATTTAGCAAATTGAATTTGTATGTACTCAAGTGCTCTCTCAGTTTGGTTTACAGAGAGGTTACAAAATAACGAAACTCAATACACATCTCATGCAGCTAAATGGTTTAATTCACGTTGTGCCATACTATTTACAATAACATATAGGCTAATCGTCTACTAATGCATACCATTTTCTTAAAAATGCGAAAAATTGTAGAAAGAATACTAGCACCTGCAGTAGGTACGCAATGCACTACAGCGTTTCGCAATTATTATGGATTGTATCATACATGAAGATTCATGAATATTCATTGTATAATAACAATGAACTCATGCACACTTCAATACTGATTTATTATTCATTTCACTCAATTCTCGTTTGTTTTCCTAATATTTATACGGTATGCTCATTCTGTACTATTAATGCAATTAATTGCCATTAAGATCTAGCCACCTCAATTATGTTTCGATATGGACTTAATCAAAAATAATACAATGCTTATTTTTTACAGTAAATTTTTATATGCAATACCTTTTTGCTTTATCAATAAATATAAGAATATTTTCTGTAGGACTTTTACCAATTACGTTGGTAATAGTAACTAAAATTCTGAATGTGCATAATTGCAGAAATAATTGCCAATTTATTTTTACAATTGTTATAAATATTATTGAGTTGGATATTCCGTTACTTGTGCGATACCCTGTGTGCAATTAATTCGTATGACTAATAATAAGTACCTGTGTTGTGCGGACTGTATTACCTCCTGTAAATGTAAGTTAGCAGAATGAGAAAAATTATGTAGTTTAATAGTAGTGATGAGATTTCGCAGTTCATGTCGCTCTCATACGACGCTACCTTTAATTTACACTGAAAGGGAATTCCTTTCTGATTCTTTTATGTTGCTTTACTTTTATATTTCTCCAACCGAAACAAAATAAATGCTTCATGGAGTAGTAATAGCAAGGTAGAATTACAGAATTATGTTTGTTCAGAAACTGGAATTTTATATTCTGTCTAACTTCACCCTCAAGGAAAGTAATGGACAGTTGTATGTCTGTAATGTAACTTGTAAATGGCACACACGTAAGTATACAGTAAACCCTTGCATTATCTATAGAGGAGATATAATATCAGTTACCTAGTCCTAGTCCTACATAACAATTTCATGAAATGCTAGTAGTAAATGTAAAAGGATTCTGCAACTCTATCAGACATGACAAGAAGGTGAAACCCAAATTAACAGGACATTAACTATTTTGTGTACCATTGTTAGCAAAATGGTATATTAGCCCAGCTATAGTAATATCATACAATTTATGACACATAACCTAACTAGAACTATACACCAATCGTAAAAGACATTTGAAATACACGTATAAAGTTATCATGACGAATAAAAGAAACTTTATTTGTTTAAACTTGAGCGCATACAAAAGGGAGAGAGAGACACGGATGTAGATAATAGGAAGATCTGTATATTATGATCCAAGTGTACTTCTGATCTGATTCTCATTGTGAGCTAAATTTTGTCGGAAGAGTTATAATTTGATGTAGGCGTGACATCTTAATTGCTAATCACATTTCTAACAGAAAGTGCACCGAATTGTTCATGTTCTTGCCATACCTTCCGTATATTAAGCTACAGTGACTGACTTTGTATAAGTATTACATGATAATGACGGCTATGCACTTACTTGTGTTTATATTTATAGGAATACAGATATTAGTAACCCTTGCAGCACTCATTGTCAGATTTCCAAATGTGAATTCACACTCCAACTCATAATGCTATGCCTGGTATCTACTTAATTACCTCGAGCGAACTAGCAAAATATGATACAGCTATATATATGGAGAAATTCGTACGCCTTCTCTATAAGAGTAAAATGTAATGTATTGCCATGAGAAATTCGGCTGTTGAGTCTGACAAGAAGAAAATAAAATTCTTATTGGACAGACAGTCAGTCAGACTGAGACAGACATGAGAAAAGCAGTAGTGTGCCAAAGTGCCAAGCTGACCAATAAGTTAACGTTGAAATATCTACACAAGCAAAAGTGGTCTCTAGGTATTTTGTTCCATATGAAAATCCATCATATCCTAATAAGAAGAAGTAAAGACAAAACGTTATGTATGTTTGTAGTAGAAGAAAAAATCTTAATAAGTTACAGCCATGGTGCACAAAGTGCACATAAGTGTTTCTACCAATTGCCAGTGCAGTTTGGTCGTTGCATTTTAAATTTTAGGGCGTATTAAGTGTAAGTACTTTGTATTAAAAGGATAATTCATTCTCCGAGAGCCTAATTCCTTTCTTGCCTAATGGGTTCAGTTCAGTTCAACTATAGTCAACGAGCATGACACGATGAAAAAACGAAAATGAGATATTTAGTGAGCTTTAGCGTTACTACTTTCAGCTCGTCTTTGTTCAACAGTTTTTATGCTTACTTAAATGTTACATGTTGATGCTGCATCTCTACAACTACAACCCATGTAATTCTCCACTCCTCTCATCTTCTTCAACTCTAACCAAATCTCTTATAACAGAGGAATACGCACAGCACAGCTGTAACGCCTTAAAGCTCCATCCTTGTATTTTCCAATCTTCAATTTTACACCAGTACAATCTTTTCCTGTATCTTTTCATCTCCAACAGACACATCACTTGAACAACTTCACTGAACGCACTGATTGACTGTACAGAACAAAAACACAATGCAACAACAGATGAACATTTAATTTTTAAATGTACCGTAGTCTTCATCCTGAGTATATCAAATTATAACAACTATCCCTATACTCAACTATTAGGACCATCATGTTATTTTTTTAGCTGTTAGCAAGGTAGCTCAGCTAAACTATACATAAATACCAATACCTATAATATGTTAAAACTT
Source organism: Pogonognathellus flavescens (assembly GCA_019776165.1). Taxonomy (NCBI): domain Eukaryota; kingdom Metazoa; phylum Arthropoda; class Collembola; order Entomobryomorpha; family Tomoceridae; genus Pogonognathellus; species Pogonognathellus flavescens. The sequence continues at coordinate 26,861 of JABASD010000183.1, forward strand.
TTCTTCTAACTACAGATATAACACCCATATTTTACTTTTCAATGTGGCTTTACCATAATGATATACCTATATATGTACAATACTGCTAGTTAAAAAGCTAAACACTTCATAGTTCACATAACTATAGTGCTTGTGTATTATAGATTCCTATTTTATTATTATGTACAGTAAGAACAAGTACACACTCTTCGTCGTCTCATTGTGTACACTTTTTATGTTAAAAGTCGGTCCTCGCAAGCATTTACACACACATGTACACGATTGCAATATGTATGGAAAATGTCTTAACGAACCCATGCCATAGTATATATTGTAAAAAAGCCCAGCTTTGTTTACATGACTGTGTGCTTGTTATATTTATTGTAAACAAACTTTTCTTTTCAAGAAGATGAAAGATGATGCTCTTTGAAATGTTGTTTGGTTTAGTATATCATTATAATTGAACTGTAATAGACTGGAACGGCATAATAATAATCTTCTGCATGCACTCATCTTGCACATTATGCAGTCTCTCTGTCTACGTTGTGGGTGTACCATTTTTAAAGTCTACAAGCCCATAACATAATATATACAAAGAATCTCTATATATCATATACACCATTTAAAATGCAAAACGAACAATGTAAACGTTTACTGTAGGGTCGAGGCTGAAACATTCTAGTTTTTATTCAATCTATATAGTACATATATAAATATATACAATGACGACAACAATATTACCGACTGGTTAATATTAAAATCAATATTCAATCTAAATTATTATGAGGGGCAGTATTTATGTGGGAACACAATCACACAAAAATAGTATCAAGTGTATAGTCCATATTAAAAAATTATAAGGAGTATTCAACGAGTGTAAAGCAAATTATACTATATTACTTTCAATACCAATTTATGCAAAATCAACGTGAATGTACGACGAAATGTAATTCCATCATCGAATGACAGTGCAAACTATTTCTTCTGGTCTGCAAGGCTTTGTATACTAAATAATTACGAGTCTAAGGATATTATAGCCATTTCGCATCTGCCATTAGATATAAATAGGCAATATGCAGTTGACCATAACATAAAAAACTTTAGCTAATTATTTTTTGGAATTTGCAATCATGGACAATTATATTCTACACGATCATAATTAAACAACCACCACAATACAAATACTTTCTTCTAATGTGCAAACATGCAATTACACTTTTAGCTTCAGTCTGCATCAGTGGCAATTTTTAATCATATGTCAGGTATGTAATCTGAAGTATGTAGTCGTCCCTGCAGAGCCATTCATAGTTGCACACAAACAAAGTACATTCTCAAATGAAATGGAAATACCCCGTATAAATAACCTCTGTGTAAGAATACACATTATAATGTTATTCCTATTATACCATTCACACAGTTTACTCGAAATGAACGGTAGTTACTGTTTATATAGAACTAGAAATGCATTATTGATTTTCATTCATTATTTTTACAAAAGAGATGTTTGAATTCATCTTGGTGCTTTGGCACAGTGTACTGTGATTGATGAATGAATCGACTTTACCTGTAACAAGTGTAGTGTATATAGTAGTAGGAGTATTAAGGAGATGTTGGGTTGTTATAAAATGTGAAGTGGCATAAAAATGCACTCATCTCGATAAAAATATACTAAGAAGGTAACTGTTACATTCTTCATCGATCTGATTGACGTTCATCATTTGTATTGGTTTGGTTGGCAGACTTTTTAGGCAAGTCTTTTTTATGCTTCTCACAATGAACAATTGAACGGGAGCTGATTACGTGTATAGATACAACACACTTCTCAGTAACCACCATACTACTTCGTTTTTACTTCTTTGCTAACGAAGTGTCATTTGTTTCTATTACTGTGTGTGCTGTATTTATATATGTACAATTGTTGCCAACGTTTTGCCTTCTATTATACTATACTAAAATGAACTCTCACTGTGCAGTTGGTGTGGAAGATTGAAATGCCTTGTTAGTAGTGCCTTTCTACGTGCATTAAATTTTATTGTAGCTAAAGATGAAGGTGACTTGCTTAGCAAGAACAATTACTATTTACTATAATGATTTTCAGTCAGTCATACTATATGTAGTACGAAGTAGTCATACATAGTACTTAAAGATATAGACCAGACCACTTTTGCATTCACACATGCACTTTACTATATAATATAATATTATAAGAAATGAAGTTACACGTATATCATGAACTCAATTATATGGTGACATGAAATAAACGATTTATAATATAACCGCTTTAAAACAGTGCATGTTGCATGGAAAAGTTTAAAAAATACTTGTAAAACAATGAAATTTTAAAGCAGGTAATTATTTTCGGCCTTTTATCTTGTTTGAACAATTTACTACGTTTCATTTCACTAGTTTAATGCTACACTGTTTAACAAAGTAGAATTTGTAAAGGAAGTATTGTCTAAGAGTATCAATTAAGTAGCTTGAGGTATCAAATATAAGTTTTAAATGATCCTACAAATCAACGACCATATCATTTGTATATCAAATATTGACTTCATCTTTTCCACGTACAGATTTACAATCCAAAGTCGTAAAATCTTGTAATTACACAGAGTTGTTAATTTGAAGTGCATCTTATATTATTACCTTATGTACCTTACTTACAATTCCTTGTCGTATCGTTATCTCCTTTAAAATAGCCAAACAAGTTACAAGAAATAAAAACTGATATTTCAGTTGTTAACCAGTGTATGTGTATGTAGTAGCTACATTATAAATCTCTAAGTATGGCATATCGTATCTCTGCGTATTAGAGATGTTCAATTTCAATACAAGTCTGACTTAATTGTCTACATGTAATAACGATTTATTATGTTATCCATGTGAGCCATTCTGTTAAAGATTTTTACAGATAAAACAACTTGAATCTGAGTAATCCTCACTTAATCAGCGCTTTGTACATTAATTCTGACTTTGAACTGGAAAAAGCATGTTTTCAGACATATCTTGATGAAAATCTAATGAAACCATGTTATTATAGCTCTAAGACAATGATGTATTTATAATTTATCATTAATTAATATCACTTGATAAAATGTCTTATGATTTGATGTTTTTTCTTTCTGAGCAGAAGAATGGGTTACAAAGAAAAGGGTGGAGTTGACAACCACAAAACAAATTGAGACTCGTGTTAAGCGACAATTAGTGCTAGAAGATGGGAAAGTGGTTGATGACTCTGGCCCCATTGTTACAACCACAACTACAGAAGACACGGACAAAAATGAATCTGAACATACCGAGGTAAACAATAATTTAAATAACAATGTGACATAACAAATCGGAATATTATTATTATTATTAAATACAAAATACAATTGCCTAACGTATCACATCACAATACAATGTTATTATAACACAGTAGTAGAGCTCAGACACATTATCTATGTGCTAATTCCTTGCGTGGGTGGTGAAGGTATCTGTCTGTTATTTATATTTACATGTATTTACCATATTGCATATAATCAACTTTCTGCTTATTGCCTACGCAATGAAATCCTAGATGACATTGAGTAACTTGGCAAAAAAATCATCAATACCAGTATAAGAGATATGTTTTGCGTATATAATAATAGTTGAGTACATATTATTGTTACAGTGTAATAATACTTGACTAGAATAATACACACAGTAGCAGGTGTGAGATGATAACCGCCTTCTTGTACTAAGATAGTTTTGTCTGACCAGACCATTGTTATATTATTCTCTGCTTTGTTCCACAATGCACTCCGACGTAGTAAAATAAATAGATTATTTTCTTATAGCCGTGCTAAATACAATTCAGTCTTATAATATTCTCTCAGTTAATATTCTTCTTTTAACACTACTATATAGGTAATAATCCATAGACAAATATTGTTATGAAATAAAAGAAGCTTCATTTGTTCAGTCAATTTTATTCTTATTGCGAGACGGTTTATTTAGCAAGGAATGAACACTGTATTATGTGTATATTATTGTTTTGAATGCAAACAAGTAGTACAACTAGCTAGAATATTATGATTCTCTCTTGACAAAGTAAGAATAGCAATAATAGTAAAAGTAAAGTGCAATATTTGCAGTTCTATTAGTGTGTGCTCACAGTACGAAGGATATAATTAGACTCAGAGAGAGAGACAGACGTGAGATGAGATTTCGTTTGTTAAGGTCGCTTTGAAGATTTAGACATTCGTTATATACGTTTAGGAAACATAAATCCTTATGGTAGATGTTGAACATTGCAGGTAATTGCAGGTACAAGTTGTACAATTGCATTTTACATTATTTAATGAGGATGACAGTGAAGACTCTTATGACATAGAGGTTACTACAGTCAGTGACAGGATGTTAATTCTATTTACAAATAAATTAAATAAGAGGTATAATTTTTGTTGTTGAGATTTTATATTTTATTTATAACATTGTCGTCTCATCACTTACTTGTATTGTACAATTAGTTAGTGAGTCTAGTAATAAAGTAATCCGTAAAACACAATGTATATAATTTCAATGGAGAAATGATGTAGTATAAGCTATATATAAGCTATGAGGCGGATTTAAGTAATGCACTGACGTTTTTCGTAATATCCTTTTTGACAAAGATGACTTTACTATTGTGGATTAGTCACCAGTTGCTTGTTACAGGACAGCAGAGCGTGTAAATACACTATGCAATATTATTAGGCATGTCCATGACTGCAAAACTCAATAAGACATTGTTTATTATTAGTTTCACGCTTGGAGAGATGAGCAGTGTCGCTTTTCGAATCAATTCAAAATAATTGTGCTAATAATAATGGAGTAGTATAAAAATAGTGAGGAAGATGAGAGACTTTTTCTTACCTACATTACATTACAATTTAGAAAATGGAAAAACACAAAGGGTAATGACAATAAGGATGGTTTTTTATTTGTTTGATGAGTTAATGTAATATTTCATATTGTGTTGAACAGCATTTGACACATGGAGACGACCCCGACGTGAAGGAAGGATGGGTAGCTGTTGAAGGGCTACCGGAAGATGCGGTGGTGAAAGAGACAAATGAAAGGAAAGTGACTACACACGATGAGGTCGAAGACATTATTGAAACAGAACAAGTTCAGCATTTGGGTGATATCAGTAACCATGTATGTAATTTATGCCTATTACTCTCAATTTTTTTCACTCTCATCAAATAATTTTATTAACTCGCTCTGTGGATTGCATTTACATTGTCTACGTCTTCCTTCACACACACAGTACATCTTCACATGATTATTTTCTTAATGTTCAACTTAAATACGATCTGAGTGTACTACAAGTAGTAGAGAGAAGCATAATATGCATCTTGCGTTGAATCCACCCAACAACGACCCATTAAAATAAATGGGTTTTTTTATATATGAGTTAACTTTATTAGAGAATACAATTCTATATCGTTGTGGTTTTTTAAACAGCGTCAGAGTCTCTTTTCTTTGCTCTGTAGCGTTCTGCATATCTTAATTCTGCATTTCTTGAAAAAATGGACATGCAATGTGGAGTAACTATACAAGCGTGTATTACTACTACAATAGAAAACAAAACCTTAGCAGAACTTTTTACTCGCTTTTATAAGAATATAGACAAGCTAGTCATTATGTGGAAATTAAAATAGACAAAATATAGTGTTTTACTACAGTAGTACTTGTGATACATACTCACACACAATGTCGGTATTTACTATTCGCAAAGGTGTGCGAAACTATACGTGCTCTGTGCTATATTCATGCTACCTACACTTAAATTATATTATATTTACGGCTATTTTACCATGAATTCTTCAATTTATATAAACATAACTATGACAGGCTGCAATGAACATAAATACGTACACATACGCGTATCTTCATCAGACTACCTAAGGATATGTGCATGGTTTATGCATGTCTTGTAGTATGCTAAAGGAAAACATAATATAGCTCATAGTCAGTGGAATTCTATCACAAACAAAATCATAAACAATAATTTGTTTGTAACTACAAGTAGAAGTGCAACCAAAGGTGTTTTCTATTTTTCTCTGACAGACTGTTTACTTGCACAGGTGCACATGTACTCTTAATTTTGATGAACTACATAAATAAATATACGCAAGTCTACACAATTTCTATCCTCACACAAAAGTCTGTTTCTATAGCTTCTAGCCAATTCTGACTACCTAATCATACTAAATAGAATTTGAATGTTCATATTCTGACATTGCAATCTATAATGCATCATCATAATATATATACCAGTTTTATATTACTACTACGATGTTTGTGTACGAGTAGGTATTTTACAAACAGATAAAAAATCTAACAAGGTGATTAATTAGGTAAAATTATCTTCACCTAGTGAATATATGTGTAAGTGTGGAAACTCATTACTCACAACTTACACACCTGTAGTATATCTGAGCACAGAGCTAATTAAGCTTGCTGAAGACTGTTTTAAATTTCATATAAAATATAATTAGACATTCTATTAGAAAAGGCTGTTGAATTTATTTAGAAATACGTTATTACTGATTAGGTACTATATAGAAGAACATACTAAAAACGAAGGACAGCATTGCGGCATTGTATATACAGAAGTGTATTGTTGGTTGTGTATTTATTTATGTGTTTTAATTCGGACAAAATGCCGGTAAGATAACTATCTCATTAGAGAACTACGAGTTTTTCTAGTATAATATCAAGGTTGCAGAAAGAGCTTTCTTTTTCTTCTGTACTTATCGGCATGTCAAATAGTCATGTTCATCGTTATTTCACTTTCACGCAATCCATTCACGAGAATTTTGCTACTTGGTTTACATTTTCATGAAAATACCGTGCAGTTGTATTTTATGAACCATAAATACACTACAAACAATATTTATTATTAGTCTTATCTGCGTTATTAATAACGAAGACATTATATAAATATAATAACGATGTTACAGGCATAATAAATAACACCAAAAGGTTTATTTGCACTCAGTTAAGTTAAGAAGGCTCAGGATTCAGTTATTAGTAGTAGCTGCTAAGAAAATGTCTCACGTCATAACGCTATCTGTGTCTTTCATCATAATCTTTAGTACACACAGTATCTCCGTGCATTCCTTTATTAACATTATACACAAGACATTCTATTTCTTTCACGTCCTGCAGTCATTTTATCTGTATTAATAATAATAATACAACGAGAACGAAACGACACTATGATTTACTAACATAGTAGAAATACATTTTAACTGTCACAGCCGAAGTCATTGCTAACCTTGAGTAATTCTGTCTTACATCTTACCTTGCCTTACTTTATACCTTCTCTGAATAGCTACCTTTGCATATTCACCATCACGATGTTGGTAATTCGTAGGTATTTATATATAGCACTTGTTTACCAAGGGTTAGGTATACTTTTATGGTAATCTTCTTTTAAAACTATCACGTAATGTACAAAGTTAAATAACGGAATGAAGTCATCTCGTCCACGTTGAAGGCAGCTATAAAAAACCAAGTAACGACTTCAACCAACTATATTTAATAGCCTATATGATGACAGATTTTATTTATTTGCATATAAAATTATCACTTTCATTTAGTTTTCATGACAATTATTACAACCTAAACCACGCCTGTGGCATTTAACATGAAATTATTCAATTCAAAGTGCATAAATGGAATAAAAATCCAAAAGTAAAGAAAAGTTTGCATACATTTTTATGTAACTTTACAATAGTTAAAACTGAAAGTGAACTTGGCTTAACTTTAGTTATTAGATGTAATAAAAAATATAGGCAGTACAGGTTACACAAAGGTAAAGAGTCTATATCATAGAGACTTTTAAAGGTGCAGTGTTACGTTACAGTCATTGCATTCAAAATGACTGATTTTTGCTACGACGCATAATTGATGTGAATCTAGCTTAGTTTTCCATTGTGCTCGGAGAAAATTGGTAATGGCATTTATAATTCTGTGCCAGAGCGTCGCGAAAACTTTATTATACAACATTTATGGAATTCCCGATAATACTAGTCAATGTGTTAGTGTTGTTGTGCATAGAGATACATCTACACAGCTAGTTCATTAATTTACGTAGAAATTGAAATCACGATAAGGCTGGATTCTCACGTTCATTGTCGTGAGTGACCGTAGTATTTCCCACGTTGTCGGTATTAAAGTGAATTGTACATAGAGCTGCTCTTTATGCCAGTAAGATGAGCTGTGCACACAATAACAACCACAATTTTATTAGTATGAACTAACCTATCTCTCAGGTCTTTGAATTACAACTAACTTCTATGAACTGCATCCACATAGATAGGTATATTATTATAATACATGTAATAGCAATAAAATCTAAAGTTCACTAAAGGATTCTGACACAGGTATAGCTCCTGCCATTTTGTTACACACCGCATTTATATTCAATATTATAAAACGCGCAGTAAATAAATAATAATTACGTTTTGCTCTTCAAAAAAGAGATAACTATAATACCTGTAGTAGTTATATAGAATTGTTGACCAACATCATTATAATGTTGTTGCTTATTAGTTTTACGTATGTAAAATGAAAAATGAATCATGCTAATTATTTGATCGAGAATGAAATGAATGTGCGTGTGTGGATAGAGAAATAAGGCAGGCAGAATGGTAGCTGGTGCAAAGTATGATGTAAACGGAGGAGTAGTGTCAAAGACACGTATTGTGTGTTAGAAGTTCTGTGAGTATAATTATTATGTGAATAAGGATTATGTGATATCCTGTGTGAGAATGTGGAATATCTGATTAGGAAACTAAACCTTTGCCAGTGTTGGTAGTAGTCGTAAACAGAAGAATAGAGAATAAATGTAATGTAGCGACTAACGACCTAGTCGATCACGTAAACTTGTCTTTGTAATTGTATGATTCAACATGAAAACTATAGGTTTTATGGCTAAAACAATTATCGTAACTTCTAGCTACAAACATCGACAACGAGCTGGTGGTACTAGAGTTGTTATTTGTAAGTAGTTGGGTTTTCTATCGATGGACTGAATTGACTTGATGTAACACTCCTGCAATAAAATGAACTTGCCTTGAGCTTTGTAATTGCAATTATTGTAACTTGTGAACAAAGAAATTGACAATCACGGCCACTCCCCTTTGTATACACTACAGAAATAATTATCACGTCTTTGGTGTTACACCGTTTACATATTATTAGTCGTTTTTCTTCTTATTCAATCGATAAATTCTATTATCAGCTATATGCACGTATTATCAGACATGAGATAGATAGGTAACTCATTAGGTGTTTATTAGTATTAAACTAAAAGTGTTAATCCTTATTAACAATTGCGTGCGGATATAATATAATAGTAGTAGTACCTACACATAAAATGTTAGGTGGGTATTGTATTTTAAATGAAATTAAAAGTCACTGCGTTTTTGTAGTTTGTTTTATAATGGAAAGACGAAGTAATAATAAATATGTGATAAAATTGTTGTGAGTTGAGATTTCATCAAGTTGCTTTAGTATTTAACGCTAAATAGGTAAGGATTTCTGTTGATGTGTATTCTGAGTTTATATATTTCGTGGTGATATCTTCAGTTTTCTTGAAGAGTCACGACATGAAACGACTGAGATGTTAATGAAGTTATGCAAAGAGATGACCTTTGCTCAACTAATAAAAAAATCTCATATATTTTAAATAAATGCGATGATAGAGTTAGCATGATGTCTGATATTGGCATAGTGCAAATTCAGAAATGGCAAATCGTGAATTTGCACGTTGTAAAACGCATTTTTTTCACAAACATGCGGTTTACTGGTTTTTGCTTAAATAATATCAAGTATAAATTATACACACAATACACACAGAAAATTTAGATATAATCTGAATGCCTTTGCCCGTGGGGATCTGTATGAGCGTGAAGTTTCGTACACATAGCTAGTTTAATGTAGTAATGCAAATGTCATGAGCCGATGCTGAATAAAGATGAGGATGCGGAATAGTAGATGGCTATTTACGACCAGATACAAAGATACAACGAAACCTAAGCATAAAAAAGCTGTTTTTTATTTAAGTACACTTCACTTGAAAAGCTAGCGTGCGATTATACATCATATACACTTCTTCATCATTATGATCTTATCTTTGAAAATGACCAAACCAGAGAGTCCGAGAAGGTGTCGACGAAATCATAGTTCTCTCAAGGTCTCCCATTACTCAAATCTTTTTGTTGGCTTCCCTGGCTTAGAAAAAGTGAAAGATAATTGCATGATTGGCGTTCCGTAGATAGACAGCTCAGTACATCCAGATGCAGTAGTCTTCCAACAACACTCTTTGTTTCTACCTTTTCAATATTCACACAAAACATCATAATACAAATATATAATACAACTTTGTATTAAACAAGAGACAATAATATTTTTACACTTGCTTATAACTCTTTGTCCTATATAATAATAAAAATAGTATGCCCTTGCACATTCTTAAACTCTGTTTCAAACACACTGCATACTAATCTCTGTTTAATCCATGAGTCAATTCAGTAATTGGACTGTTACTCAATCAAATACTCAACTTGAACATGAATAGACAATTTGAAATTGTCAATAAATTGATTCTTTTTTTTAATCGAGAGGGTAAAAGTAAAAATGTATAGTTTTAAATATCGACCTACGATTTCACATTCAGCTATAAGTAATAAAACAGTTTCAATTACCTTTACAGGTCTAGTTATATTCATATTAAATTTCACGATTATTAGCAGAAGTTCATAAAAATTGAACAGAATGTTTTTATTGTAATTGAAATAAAAAGTCCACTTGGATTTGATGCAGCTATAAATGCAAATGCTCCAACAATTAGGATAATATGATGTATGATTGAAGAACAGAAAAGAAAAGTTTCCCATAACTGATACATCGTGACTTGTGTCAATGTAAAAGTATGTAATCATGTTCCTCTTAAAGACACTCATGTAAAGGATAGCCAATACATTACGGATCGTTTGGTATTGACATGGAATAGTAATAGTAACATACCTTGCAATAACACTGTGTCAATTTTACAAGGTCAGATTTATTTTAGAAGACCCATTAGAATACTATAATAATAAATAATTGTGTTATTGCCTACTGTAATAGTTGTAATAGGTAATTTGTTAAATCATGCGGTTTTGGTTGTCTTTAAGTGTTCTTGTTGCGGTTACTTGTGTACTAGTAGAACTATTCGTAAAGGATGAGTCATGCGAGTTCAGCAGTTTGATGGTCGAGAGAATGCTTTTTTTAATACATCTATATACATGTTTTACATTTTCTCATTTTCAATTGCAAACTTTGACGTAAAGACATTACCTTACACCTGTTAAGATAAACGGATGTTTATTTACAAGGATTTTCCTAATTATCTACCCATCTTCACAATAGTATTCCCCAAAATTACAAACCACAATCAATTCTGAGTTGCACAGTCTGTTTTATCGTCACTTATTTTAAAGGAGCAATAAAACAACATTTTTTATTGCATGGAACCTTATTTAGTGTTAATCACAGTGTATCCTGTAGGATATAAATACAACTAAATTATTATAAGTACATCAAATGCAAGGAGAAACTTAAATTCTATGTGATTACAAAATATAACGCAAAACTTTTCTTCATTACCATTCCCACTTTGATGAGGGAACTTTTGCCAATGATGCAAGACATAATTTATTTGCTAATAGGTACTCGTCATTATTTACCTATAAAACAAACGAATAATTATTATTTGTACGTACGGAAATTCTATTTCAACATTCAATTCAATACACACAAATGAATGACGTGTCTAGTATCTAAACATATACTTGACAAACTCTTCCGAACGATTTATTTCGTAATGTATTTCATCATTAGTACAAAAATGCGTTTCTTAAAATATCAATACATCAAAGGAACACCGTTCCATACAGGAGATTTACAAAACCATGTACTACTACCTAATACAATATTCCTCTTCGATATATTCTAAAAATCTACTGCCTCCTTAAATATCTAATATTATTATAAATATTACTACAATTTTTAGTTAAAATCGTTAACTGCTTGTTTGAAAGTGGCATTACCTATAAAAAATTGTATCAAATCTTATAGGTATGGGAAATAAAAGTTTTATCGCATTTGAAGCAAAAATATCGTCAGGCGGCTACGCTTTGATACATAAACCGCAAAATGATTACCGAACCTGCAATTTGTAGTTTTATTGCAGAATTGACAGAACATTTATTGTTTAATTTTCAGTACACAAACATTTGTGGACACTATTCCGACCTCATGTCAATTTGTAGCAGAGCGTATCCATATTAAGCGTACAAGTATCCATAGAAAGGCCGGTAGGTATTAATACATTTTTTACTCATACAAGAGTACAAAATATAATGATCATGGAGTTGGAAAAGAATGCACATAGAAAATATTTGGCATGGCAAATCGGTGAATGACACAATTGCGAAGCAATAATGGAAACAAGGTTGCCATCAAAGCTACAAAGTTGTATTTATGATGAGCTGGGTTAATTATATAATTTATATCTGGTCAATAAAACATGCACTTGACTGCTTTACCTATAAATAGGTGTGCACTCAATGTACAAACACAGATGTACTTTCAAGATTGGACAAAAAGAAACAGGAAGGAAATAATATTATATATTCGCCACTCCATGTGTGTTCATTCATAAAAACATAGTGCTATGACCATACTTAGTATTTACAACCATTCCTTAAAAACTCATTACATTACACATTATATTGCTTTATCACTGATTAGATAAACAACACCTACATAACGTAACTACGATTACAACTTCTTGTTTTTTTAAAGGTTCATTTAGTACTTATTTTAAAGTACATATACATATCTATGATAATCATAATAATAATATACAACATTTTATGCGAATGTTGCTACTCATTCTCAGTAGTGTTAGTATCAATTACATACGAATCTATACATACTTGTGAGCAAAATCGTGTGTAGAAGAATGTGGGCTAACCTTTAGAAGCAGTGTACAGATCACATTATTATAAAGTTGTTTTGTAGCCTTATCTCTCTTACTTTTTCATTAGGTGGCAAGGTAGCGATAGTATCAGTTACCTAACAGTATTGTATGTCTGCACATTACAACTTTACAATAACATTATCGAATTACTCACTCGCACACGTATTTGCATGTAGATGCATGTAAATATTTCAAAATTGCTGTTTAAATGAAATAAGGAATATGAGATACATGCTGTATGCATGCGACATACTTTAAAGTTGAAAAACAGAATAATAAAAATAAGTGCATAGTAATAAGATCTAACCTAACGTTTAAATAGCTTGGAGATACGTGAAATATTCCGGTACAGTTGTAATTAGAATATAAATGTATTTGAGTTGTACATAGTATTAAAGATTTTGATTTGAGAATGCATGAGATTTTAGTTTTAGTAGATGGTTGATGAATTTAACTTTTGAGAAGAAGCCTTGTTTGTCAATTACCCAGTGCCAAACTTGACACATGCCATAAACGGTGAGCAACCTTAATCGTGGGCCAATGTGGTACCCTTATTGGGTCAATGAGGCCAATCAGATGCACCAGCCAACAGTCATAGATATTCTATGACTGTAAAAAAACTCTCAAACAACACACACACACAGTACAACTAAAGATACACACACACACGTATATACAGAAACTATGTAGCTGCATGTAGATCCTCCAAGGTGGCAAACTCCATTCATTACATTATTAGTGTCGATATATTAGTCTAACAGTTTAATCGTCCGTAAAGAAACGATTCTTATTACAATGCTTAGCAACTAACACTAAATACACAGAGAGTGAGAGAGAGAGCCTTTAACTTCATGTTTTCCCTTCATCATCATCAACGTCCTCATGTCTTGTCTTTCTGTTATATAAGAAACAATAGGAAATATATTTTAGTTGAATGAAATAAACAGATTTGAGATCTCTAAGCTTGATCTCTCTCTCTCTTTTCCTTATCCATCTTGGAATCGACAGACACATCATTTGAACATTGTATCTCTGTTGTATCGTATTTGTCTTACAATGTATAATTTCGTCCTCTTCTTACATTTCAAACCCTCATCGTATACATACCAGTACATGTGTCACTTATGATGATGATAATTAGTAATCACACCTTGAAATGATGTATGTCTGCTCGGTCATCTCATCATTCAAAAACATAAACATTACTTATACCAGTATAATATTCTTTTTTATGTTATAACATTACACAGAGTAATACAACTACAAGTAGTGTATTTATTACTAACTGGAGTGTGTGTAGTGTAAAAAAGGAACTATGAACATGAGGTGAAATTCATTTAGGTTTCTTTTCTGCTTGAAGAATATTCTGTTGAGTCTGGTAAATGGATGTATAACATTATTCTGCAAAAGGAATTTGCGCAATGGTATTCTACATAAGTATGACTATGTTGTGTATAGTAGGCCACGTCTTACTAATCACGTATTCACATTCGGCTAGTATGGTACGAGACGATATTATATCTTTTAGGTATCATAATTATTATTATTCATTCATTCTTGTCGACACAATGGAGTTTGTTGAGCAGAGTGCTTATAGAGATAGATGACTGACTGACGCTGACTATTCAATGAATGACTCCCACCACCTTCGAAATTGAGATATGAAAAAATTAGCACTCTTCTACTTGTCTTTGGAAAGATACAACTATGGCACCAACAACGGCGGACATGGCTTTCATTAACGGTCACTCAGACTCAGGTGGCGTCTAGACTGGACATGGAAATAGTTTTCATTCTTTTATACAGAAACATTGCCATGTATTATAGTATTATTATTATCAAGTACCATTTTAGCTTTCTTATTAGTCAAAGTCATTATTGTCTGTTTCGTTTAGTGGAAGCTGTTTGGCAGAGAAGTGTTAGTATTTGAAGAGTGAAAGAGTGGAAGGAAAATCACGAAGGAATAATAAATATCTATTATTAAAGTATTTGTTCGCATGGTGGATTTTTGATGAATTCTGCAGGAAAATTGTAGAAATCTTCTATAGGTGTATTAGAAAAGGTTTTTTGCAAGAGCCTTCAGATTTTGATTGAAAGGTTGAGTTTGAGACTTGAGACCATCTGTTTGTTTAGGTAGAAATAGCGTTTGTGTAGGTACTGGTACTGTTGTGCCCGTGTGTGTGTTTTCAATCCACAGATTTTCTGGCCTTTGTTTGTTGGTATTATATAATACGAGATGTTGTTTTGATTATGACATTTGGAATTTTCTCTGTGCGTGCAGACTCTGGTTAGAGCCATTCGAGATGGTTCAGATGCACGTAAAACTTTACGAAGCCCTACGGATAAAAAGGAACTGTTGCTCTTTTCAAATAATAAGGATGCCTTACCCAAAAGGGTTTTGCAGCAAAGCAGAAAACACGATCGAACAACAGATATCGAAGACACTAAAGAGGTAAGATCTTACGAAATTTCGTTTTCTTTCTTAAACATTATACTAAATAATAAATACTGTGTAAACGTTTCTCAATTTTCGTTTCTTCAAAGTCCAATGACGATTACTACACCTGTCCTGAAATAATGGACTAGTAAGTGTAGGTAAATATTACTCCACTTAAATTCTAAACAACTGTTTCAGTTATTCGTTGCATCATCATGCTATATATTTCAAGGTAGAAATCTAAGTATGTAGTTGTATGACATAGGTAGTACTACAAGTGCAAATAATGGAAAATAACTTTGCAAATACGATTCAGATTTATGAAGAAAAGTATACGATCAATTAATGTTAATTTATAAAAAATTAATGCATATACACATAATTTTCTATAATATATATTTAATAATTTTATCATTTTATTTCATTTTGTCATTAATTGACATTCTATTATTCATCTTTTGAGTTTAGTATGAATTCTGTAATTTCCATAGTATTAGACAATGAATGATATTACCCAAATTTTAATGCAATATCAAAAGCCATGATGTATCAGACGTGTTAGTAAAGGTTAACAACTTTAATATAATAATAATATATCAATGTATTAACAAATTATAATATAGGTACAAAATAAATACAATACAAATTTGTATTAAATGAATTTAAAGCTAAAAAAGTATTGTTATTTTTTGTGGTGAGTTATTATCTTTTGGGTTTTGTATCGTCTTTAATGGATTTTATATTACTCCATGTACGAGGAGTTAAATTATTATATCAATAAATCATGTTTATACTTCCAGCCGGCTTGTATAAGCTTTTGAGGCTAGTTAATGATAGATGAAGCAAAATCGTTAATGTATTTGCAGGCGGTTCTATAGTAATTATATCACTCTTTCATATTATTGATCTTGTGCGAGTTTGCAAACGACATGTGAGACATAAATCACGGAGATCCTCCAAGGTTTGTTGAATCTTGTAAATAGACTACTGGGGTTCAACATGCAAACAATCCAATATGTGCAGCTCGAGAATTTTTGTTTGATTTTGGACAGGATTAGTCATTTGCGATTTACACTTGCACTTGGTTGGTTGATATTACGTTGAAGCTATTAAAGATTGCATGTTTGATGTATAGGTAAGCAAAGTCAAGGAGAATGGGAATGTTGTGACGGAAATCACGAGACGGCACGAGCACGAAGAATTTCACAACGAAGACATCCCAGACTCAGGATCTGAGGACTATGAGCAAATAGAGAATCGCGAGGGTAGTCACGACTACAGCCACGCTAAAAACGAAGATTTTATTGAATACTTATCAGTTCCGAAAGGAGGAAAAGTGTCCCAAGGTGTCAAGGTGAGTTTTGCTAATACTTAAGGATTTGAGATTTTGTTTAACTGCTACAAATCCCCCAATGAATGCGTTTAATTAAAGAGAGTACCTATCTACTCACCCATGGTGAATGAAACTGTGGGAAAACAATAAAACTTTAGCAGCAGAAGCAACAGCATCGTTTTTATTTAGTGTCTTCTTCGATTTGCAAGAAAAGTGCAGATTGGGTAAAGGGCTAGCAAGAAAAGCTACAATCTCCTCCAGTTTATTATTATACAGTACTTAATACTAACAATAATTGTTCTATTTTATTTATTACGCTCGTCTAAAAGTGTCGTTTGTCGAATCAGTTGTTTGTTTGTTTGTTGGCACGTGCTACTTTTTAGCTGCGTGTGTTCTTAAATTATTATTAGGTATTTATTATGGTAAGCCATTATTGTTGACAAGTGTGGAGTGCAGACGGACGGAATGCAGGAGGAAGAAAAAATTTGTTCTGAGTCTGAGGATATTTTTTGAGGACCTTTGCTACTGTTGCCTGTGCTACTAAAAGAAAGAACGGATTTGTAAGCTAATGGTATTGGATTGAACTGCACAGGTAGGGGATGGTGCACACATAGTCTCGGAGAACATTAGTTCACAACGACAGGGAGACGAAGACTTGTGGGATTCCGTGTCGGAGAGAATTCGAAGACTGCCCAAATCCGAGACAATCTTCAATAACACAACTACAAATAACAAACTCAATACTCTTGCTTCGAGTCGCTCTGACGCTTTGACAAATCGTCCCTTAGATTTCGACCAAGAAGAGTACACGCGGAAAAACGAGACAAATCGGTGGCTTAACAGTCATTTTGGCAGCTCAAGTAGCTCACTCAATTCTGAAGCGTCTCCGAGGTCACCTCTGCACTCGACTCCGACTGGAATTCATGTCACGATGACTTCTCGGAGTTCTCCTCTCCATTCCCCACCTCCGCCGCCGCCGCCATTGCCTTCTGAAAAAAATCATTCCTCCTCCAGAGTCAATAATGCTTCTACTAAACTTTTCTCCAAATCAGAAAAAGAGCATGTTGGCAAACGAATAAGCTTCGGTGACGTGTCTTCACACCCTAGTCCCGTTCAGAAAGATGTTCATTTTGTAAGCCAAGTTTATTCCGAATCCTTTCAATTTACTATTTTGACAGAACTCAATTTCTTCTAGATAAAATTGCCCAGACTTATATTATTATTATCATTGCTATTATCTCCAAACACTCGTTTTTATTATTCAACAGATAGCTCATGCATTTCCCTCTATTTTACCTTGCTGTGTAGATTACCTCATTCATACCGATCTCTCTGAATGTATCGTAGGTCCATAAACAGACACGTATACCTCCCGGCTACCTAAAATGTTTTTTCTAGTTGAAATACTTAAAAAAGGGTTAGTAATACAATATCACTAAGGATTACCATACTACCATACTAGTCAAAATGCACAATATCATTGTAATCCTGTCTAACATGAATTCGCCAGCTTTTGAAAATGCTGATGACAAAGCATTACCAAACCACATAACTGCATAATCATGCTTAAGTCTTCTAGGGTTTATTGTGTGTGTGGGCATTAGGAGTTAAGGAAATTGCATAATGTACATTTAATTGCTTAAGTATGAATTGACTTTCCACATTGACGTTTATGGTTGCGATGAAAAGGGAAGCTTTATAAAAATAATAACACATCTCTCCATGTTTAATCTGAATCGAATTAAAAACGGGGAACCTAACTTTCAAAAAATCTTTTACTGATCAAATTAAAATAATTATCCTTTAGTAAATTATTTATTTATTTTTATGTCTATTTTATAAATATGATAATGAAAACAATATTTATTATTATGCGCTTTTATACAATTATGACTTTTCCACTCGTAAATGTGGACTTAAAGCTGTTTTACTATTTATTTTGTGCTATTTTGTGAATATTTGACAAAATTCGCTTATTATTTATAACAAACAATGTTTGAATTGTATTTGTATTTATTTATTTATTGTTTTTGTACTAGGTATGTGTAATATACTACTACACTACTACTCTACAGTGTACAAAATTACACGAATTACTCTCACAGCTCACCTTTCTCGTAACAATAGAAAAGTTTAATATTTATGGCACTATTATCACGAGAGAGTGGTAAGGAAGGAATGTAAATAAGCTGCGTAGTGTACAATCGTAGATGAAATAACCCATCCATAAGTCTAAAGTTACGGGAGAAAGCCGTAAAGTTTCACTTTTATTAAAAGCCCATTACTAACAACTAAAAAGAAGTGAACAAAATATATCTGTTGAGAGGAAAAGACCATTTTCGTAGGATATAAAAGCGATTCCATTGTTTACGGCGGTTTCAGATAAGGAGCGAATTAAATTA
The DNA here is from genome assembly GCA_019776165.1 of Pogonognathellus flavescens. NCBI lineage: Eukaryota > Metazoa > Arthropoda > Collembola > Entomobryomorpha > Tomoceridae > Pogonognathellus > Pogonognathellus flavescens. The sequence continues at coordinate 46,057 of JABASD010000183.1, forward strand.
ATTCATGACATTAATGCTGAAGTGGAAGTACAGAAAAGAAAGGAAACTACTGTTCACATTCACAAACATTGCCAGTCCAATGTTACTACATACTGTACATACATTGCAGTTTTGTACAAGCACACAAAGTGCACACAATGCTGGTTGAACACATATAGTGTCAGAAATCTTGTACCAGAAGAGATGAACAGAGTAGTAGAGCAAGAGCATAAGAATATTACTGCTTCAAATTTACATAGACGTGTACTGGTTGACTTTGTTTAGTAATACAGTTCAAAAATAATAATTTCAATTCCGTAGTAAGGCTGTGCATTTGAGTAGAATGAAACTGCAAAGGAGATAATGAGCCCACACACTGAAAACAGAAATGAAGGGGGATGTTCATATTCACTCAGTTCATTTCATAGAGATCGAGAATGAAAATGACAGAGCGTTAAGTTTCATGTAGTAAATACTTTTCAGAGCATTAGAATTTCTTTCTGCATTATACAAAAGCATAACAAAACAACATTCTGCACATAAGTCAAACGTAATACAATGCAGGTACAAAATACGTAGCCGTATGAATTTTTATAGAGTGACGAATTGTTGGAATAACACCAGAGAGTCATACTTGTAGTAGTAGTGTCCATATTATTCTTATACGTATGTGTATATATTATTACAAATATAGAAGTGGCAGTTGTTCTGTATGAGAATGACTGTTGTCTTTAGGATTTCTTAGAAGACAAGATGCAGTCTGTACTTATTTAGTTATAGTAAGTAGTTGTAGCGTTGCAAGGGATAAATGTTTGTATGTTTATATGTTTATGTGCATGAGATACTTAAAATGTCCTAATTTGTTGTGAAAGGATCTAAAGAATCGGCATGAAGACGTCATGCGTTCGCTGAACTCACAATTTGGGCGAGCCTCGAATACCAAATCTGGGAGTTTGTGGGAAGAGGAGCCCACACCAACACCGCCTCCGCGATCCCGCCGTCGAAATTCGCCGGACATCAGAACTGTCCATAATAATGTTGCTGATCAGAGTCACAACATCTCCCAAACCGGCACCATGAACCATCATCAGCATCGCAGGTTCACCGCGGAGATCCCGTCGTACCTTCAGGTTGGTTCTTTCACTATCAATTATTATTCAAATCCATTTACTATACAATTATTATACTACAATACACAATGCAATTCTAAATGGCCTTCGTATTATTTAAATATTGGGTTTTTTGCAATTATCATTTTGTCGTCCCTGTTATTATATTAATATTAGTTTTTATTATAATCAATTATGATCAGAAATTATTTAGTACAGTCAAAATACATTTGCGATCCAACGGAATATTTGTGTAGATATTATCACAATAGTTATCTTGAAATCATTCTGGTGATCCTGCAGGGAAAATACAGGTGTGTGTTTTAAAGCATGAAGAGTTGAAATTAGTTATACTATTGGTAGGGTTGAATCGTACTAGTATTATTTATAGGAGAAGAACAAACGAAAGGACACATGCAGAGAAAGCAGCGCTGGTATAATCTGTGTGATATCTTGTGGGTTATTTGGGTGTGGTGAGAATTCAGATCAGACTAAATCAATTAGTTAACAAGGTCGCTACAATCATTGATCTATTCCGGTACTCCTGCACTTCGAATTTCTAAAGATATCGTTGCTATATCTGGAATGACAATTAATATCATCTCTTCCGTATTCCATTTCGCTTTAGTGTTTTTTGATGGATTGCCTTGTAATCCGCAAATACGAAACCCATGCACATTCGTCTCTGTTAGTATTCTTATAGTATGTTTATTTAATATTGCATTACGCCATGAAAATGTATTTCCATTTCTACTATAGTGATTTTTAATATTCATGTCATGAATGTATAGGTTTTTTCAGTAATATTGCATTACTAGTTGATAAGTGAGTTTGCAATTAGTAGAAAAATTAATTAGTACGAAAGACACGGCAGCTCAAGCCAAGCTAATTGATTTTTTGTTGTGCAATTTAAACTTTAACGTGTGCCTTGTTTAATAAAGCAATTATGATTTCATTGAGGAAAACGCATATTGAATTGAAATGAATTGTGCACATGTACCTATGTGTAATACGTGTGTGTTTGTGGAATCATACTGGTTTCGTATCATTGATAAATAAATGCAAATAATGTGTTAACGTTCGTCTGTGGACAGCCAGGCAAGTTGTTTCAGGATTACTCTTTTACATGTGAGTTTTTGCCACGCAAGATAGAGAGATACCTGCACAGAGATTCCAAAGCCTATTAGTAATCTACAGACCAGTTATTCGTGTTATAATTTAAGTTGGTTTACATCTTTGTGCTTTATAAGTAGCGATAAACATCGTATAAAAAGGCAAGTTTGTTGACCATTTGCTGTACACAGAGACCAAGTTTTGTTGACTGCAGCATATTTTATTATTATGGTACACAGAGAACCCAGAAGAATCATTTACCTCACATTGTAGTAGAACGACGTACTCCTTGTCACATTTTCTATGTACATGGCATTAATATAATAATATTATTATACCACTACAACTAAAACTACTACTGCACCACCTGTTTGTTGCAGTTATTGTAGTATTGTGGTTGATGAAATAGAAAAGGCGAGTATATGGACTGACTACTCGGAGCGACTGCTGTAATTCCAATGTAGAGTACAACATGTGTAAATGTAAAACATTTATGCAAATCTGAATATTACATTGCAACACATAGTGTTATAGGCTATAGGTGAATGAGCATTTACTATTTCCTTTTTTACTGTAGGCATATCTCCGTTCTCGGGGAATTATTCCTTACAATGTAATTGTAAGTATATCCGTACATAGCAGTTTGTAAGGTTTAAGATGCTCGCATGGATAATGGGATTTTTCTGTCGAGAATTGTGAATAAATAGAAAAGTGGAGTGGACACGACTTGTTTGACTGATGCCTTAATGGGCTGGAAAATATCTTGTCTCTGTGTCATTCACTTTTGACTTGAGAGTTAAAAGAGATGGGTTGTTCAGCTTAACCATAAATTCTACAAGAATTCTGAAGGGTTTTTGGCAGCGAAGAAGAAGTAGAAGACGCGACGCGAGAAAATCTTATGAAAACCAAGATACATATGGAGGATGTACGTGGATTACATGCAAAATGCATTTTTATAATGTGCTATTGTAAATCTTGTACCTACGCAACGTAACACAAGAAAGGTGATATCGATGTTGGTGCTAAACCACGGAATAGTACGAGAAGAACATAGATGAATCCTTAATAAGTAGGGTAGGCGGTATTACTTATATCATATTACAGACTTAAACATCACATTATGTAGTAGGGATGCCTTTTTGATTAAAATCCGCCATCTGTCTTCACTCCAACGGGCTAAAGGCTAATAATAACAATTAAAAATTTATTTATGACGTGATACGTATCCTTGTTAACACCAACAAGGTGGAAGACTAGTTTCTTTTGCAAACGTTTACATTATTGCTACATATATATATTGCTAAAACGATGCCGTGACTGCTACAATGATGTTGCTGTATAAATTATTTATTAAGTAATGCATACAGTACATAAACGCATCTTATTAAATTTCCCTATGTGTACATGTACAGGTATTCCCAATGGAAAAACCATGCTACACAGAAAACGTTGACTCATGCTAGTAATATGGTTTTTCGTTTCATACACAATCCCTTTGTGATCGTGTGGGTTCTATTAGTCAGACTAAAAGCTTAATGTAAACTTTTAGAGTGACTACTGCAAATTATTTCTGCTACACCGTCTCATTATTAGTTCATAGGTATTTAGAAGTAATTATTTATTTTTAAGAACCATGGGTGGTATTATTATGAAAATAATTATTTAATTATGAATTTTCTTGGATGATTTTCAGTTTTATAAGGAAATAGATTACAATGTAATGTTGTAGTTTCAGTATTAGAGTATAATTTTGTGTGTGATATATTCTGCAACGTAATTTTGTATTTGCTATTGAATGTTATAATTATCGTAATATTGTTTTTGTTGTTTGATTACAGAAGAGTAATGATGTCGGAGAGCGGAAATCATACGAGCGTCGAGAGCAAAGTTTTGGTTACAACGGTCCGAATGCGGATCAGAAGAATTTGACACGGGATTCTCTAGAATCAGGAAACTTTGGTGATTCCGGCTACGTGACTAAGCACTCTAATTATTATAAAACAAACGAGACGAATAACCCAGCGCAGAACTCCCTGTACGAAAATGGTTCGGCGGAAGTTACTGAGAGGAGAACAGTGGAGCGTCGAGAGAAAACTTTTTCGTATGACGGAGCTCCACAAAAACAATTTCATCCTAAGTACATCCTGGGTACGAATGCAAGCACAATGAATCGACTGAAAGGAATTGAGCACACTGGGACTGTTGTGGAGGATGCAACAGACAGCCGTTCACAGACGATGCCCAGAAGACGTTTTTATTTCGGAGATAATGAAGGCTCACTTGTTGGCAAAGGGGAAAAGAGGAACTCTCCCGTGAAAGAACTTCGTTTCGGTACAGACGACATCAACGTATCCATTTCCAACAGCTACAATAACAATTCCGCGGAAACTACTCGGAAAGGTGCCAGTCTAAACCGAAGTATGAGCTTTACTCCAAGATCATTGAGCAGAGAAAGACCATCTTTCTCTTCCTCGAACTTAACGCAGCAACACAAGATAAATCACACTTATAAGTCCAATCCTCAACTTCTTGATTCCCCGGATCTGCTCAGTCCCAAACTCATAACGAATATGAGTCGAAGTGTGAGGGACGTACACAATTTGAGTTCGCAGAATGATCGTTTTAATTTCTCCAATCGCCACGTGGACGCATCCAACAACATGTCACGGTCGAAAAAAACCTTTTTGGAAAGCGTGAAAAAGAACTCGCAGGATGTGTACGAACCCGTGTTGCGTGGCTCAAAGGCAAGTTCCCCGGCAAGATCGATGACACCAACGAGAGCCTACGCTCCGTTGAGTAATTCCATGAATGATAATCGAAATCAGATAATTTCTCGTCCGTCTTTAAACTCACCCCGAGCTTTTGGAGGGGCTAATTCCCCTCTGTCTGATGACTATCAAGAGACGTACAGAATGAGTGCCAGCACACCTGATCAAGACGAAAGCAAACCTAGAATTACCACAGACACCACTTCACGTTTCTCCAGAAGAACTCTTCGCGGTTTGGATGGTCAACCTGCGGGTAAAGTAGAATCTTCGGAAACAACTACGAGAACAAAGAGCAGATACAAGGAGTCGGAAGTTATGTACCCGAACGGACGTCGAATTGGATCCCCTGCCGGTTTTCAAACGGATTTTCAACCCAAACTTACCTCTGCGGGCAGTGTCATCATTCCAGTCAGGGATACGAACAACAATAAGAGTGTCCACTACGCTAAATAATAACCACGCTTTCCCAATTTCATGTATTTAGCGAATAATAACAAACGAAACAATGCAAAAAACTTCTTATGTATTATGTAAATATATTCCTGTATAAATATACGTTACAAATACAGTTTACAATGTACATAAATAGTTACAAACAGATAATACTAGAATACTACTTCAGTAACTATACATGTATTACAATGTCATGTGTGGATGCGAAATAAATTGTACACACGCAAAAATTATGGCTTGTTTTAAGGATAAGTGCACAACCCATGGTTTTATGTTATGTCCCCCGTCTATGTATACAAAATAACATTGTCACCCACCCTTTCAAATCTTCACTGATGCTTGTTAACCATTAGTCCTGTTAATATTAATCTTAACTTAACAAATGTGCAGTTGCAGTTCTACCATGATTTGGATGAATGGGTAGAAGTGCAATTATTTACCTCGAGATTGAGATTAGTCAAATATTGTAGAATTTGCTTAGGAAAGTAGAAATGCATTCAAAAATATCCTTAATAATGTTTTCAAAATATGTATGTCTAAAAACAATTGACCTGAGAATATTATTTTCTTTGCAGTAATTTAAATGAAAATTTCTGTAGAATTATAATTGTAACTACATTCCAATGTCACTGCAATTATCTTGGAACGTATGAAATTGATTTGTGAGCGAAACTCGCATCCCAGGAATGTTGAAAGATATTTTCACTGCAAGAAGAATTCCCCCGCAAATTTACAACCATATTTTTTCAGAAACTATTGAGACTAAAGAATCATTGCACTGCTTTGCCGGTGTGTATACATTTCACAAACGAAAATATTATTTGTCGAAGTAAATTAAATAGGTAACTCTCACTGCTGTCTGCAAATGAACACTTGTCCTGCAATACAAACATAAATAATAAAAAATAATATGCGCATGATTTTTCTTCAATTTTTCTTGTATAATTACAATTACTACAATCAGTATAAATGTATGATGCTCTAATAATGTATAATTAGTACACTGTAGAGGTACAGTGAATGAATTGCTAATGCTGCGCTGTTATTGGAGCAACGATATAATTCCAATCTAATCATAATGACCAGTCAACTCACGAATAATAGTTTTAAAATTGCAAAATAACTTTCATTGACAATGAAACTGTTTCCCGATGTAACAAAAATGTTTGCTGTGTATTTACTGCATCTTTCTGTCTGTATTATAAAATGGCGTGATAAGTTTTCTACGACCAAAAGAAAACTCATCTCGCCTTAGCTTTATTAATTATAAAGATAATTATACTTATACTGCTGTGCTAATAATTTGCTATCTAATTGTGTGTGTGTGAAATGAATTAGATTAGAGCTACCATAAATTAATGTCGGAATGTAAAATGAAAATCGAAATGTACACTTCTTATTGTTGCTAATGTATTATTACTATTACTTATGACTATTACTATTACTACTAAATATAAATAGCTTGGATACTTAATACCTCTTTAGATAATCATAATAATAATAAATTTGCTTATGTATAATAAATATAAATATGTAGACTCAATATTACACACACTGGCAATTTCATTTATGAATAATGTACGTAATAATATATTGCAGTCAATTAAACAGCAACTCGGAAAAACTATTACAATGTCTCTAATAGCTACTTAACTTTTATCTCTTCCAAAACAAATTTTATTTTCATAATTTTCTTCTTGTCAGAATTTTCGGCATACTCTCTGCAACTGCAACTGTCAGTTTAGAGATTTCATTGCATTGCTGACGGATTTTATCTAATCATGTCAGCGTAACAATTTCATATGGAAGAAAAGCCTCTGTATTATTATATTATAATATAAACACCCAATTGTTTATTTTTCATTAGATTTTATGATTTCAATGTTGTTGTATGTACCTTGATCTGGTTGAGCTACCTCTAACTCTAACACAAGCACTATAGGCATCATATTTTATTATCAGGTGTACCATAATATAATAAATTAAATCAGCATGTAAAACTAATAGAATCACAGTTACAGTATCGCTTGAATGTGATACTTGAAGATACACAGATTGTGCGAGCATTAATATTACATTAGCTTAAGAAATTAAAGAAAATTTTCATATACATGTGAAACATAGAAGGATTTACAATTTTTTCGTTCGTATGTACTATTTGTGGTAGGGTAGTTCAGCTTATTGCACTACACCACCATAATATTACATTATACGGTAGATATAATATTATTTTTATGAATTTATTATTTATTATGTTTATCTACAAGATAAAAATATTTTTTGTTCTCCTTTCTAAGCGGCAAAAGTTTATTTCGCGTGCATTCGTAGAATCCTTCTACATAGAGCAAATATAATATTAATGCATGTTATTTATACAGAGAATCATTTCATTTTTCAATAGTTTGCATGATCTTATGTAGGTAGAGGCAATAATAAAAATGTTTGCTACATCCACGTAGGTTATTTACGATAAGTGAATTAATGGCATCTTTTGACGAATGTAAATCCATTTTGTTCTGCTACTTTACAGAATTACCGGAATATGTGTATCCGTTCCATATTCATTTATCTGATGCTGATATGAATGATATTATTAAATTGAACCATATAGTTATTTATAGTTATAGTTATAGGTCTACCATACAGCTACAGTTTACAGGTGAAAGGCAATTTACTTAATGTGTTCTGCACGTACTGCAGTACTACGGAATTATTCTTTAAAATATTGTTCTTATTTTTAGACACACTCTCGATATTTATTGTGTGTAACGTGGCAGGTAGTAAGTTCTATTTAACTTTATGGCAAAAAATTCGGTCACATTTTACAGGTCTTCACTTACAGAAATTCATCAGGTACCTACTTATTGTATTTTTGATTTTAGAAAATCCAAAAAAGGTTTTGTTAGTATAGATATACATATTTGCACAGACAGCATCAGATATTTTTAGATATTTTTATATTGAGCTATTTGAGAAGGACATAAAAAACTTGTCTCAAAAATTTCTATTATTTTGGCAAAACTTGTGCATTACTACGCTACACTTTTATTCAACTGTAAATCTTGCTAGTAATCGCAATCTCATGATGTTGGCAAAACTCGTTTTGACATTAAAAATTCGAACATGTAAAATTTTAATTTTACAACTACACAAAAGATCATTCATGAGATATTTACCATGTAATAATGTTATTACAAAACAGTCACTCAGTGAAAACGTGCATGCATTATATTATATTATTATGGCAGTGTTTAAATTCTGAAAATGGTCCAATAATGTTTAAAACCTATATTATATTCGAGAATAATTTTACATATATTTCATACCAAACGGTGATTTAAATATTTATACTTACTCAATTAAATAACACGAGATACACGACTAATTGAGTTGTGGCAGCCCAACCAAGACCGAGGACATGGTCTTGACGCTTATCTACAACAATTTATTTTTTAAATAACAACACAACAACAAATTCAATGTTAGTCTCTCGAATTGGCATCGTACAACAATACGCATAGTGCGGAACACGAAGATTGACATAATTTACCATTTTGGCATCGAAAAATTATTGTATTACAACAAAGAATAAATAAAAAATGCCATTTTTACATAACATTACATAAATAAACGTAATAATAATACATAAATCAACTTCATGTAATTTGTATCAACAATTCACAAAATGAATGTTTCCCAAAAGAATTAATGAAAAATGAAAGACTGTACTTCTATAAAATCCTTGCTAAGAAATCCATGCAAAAATGAATTCTTGTTGATTTGAGAATGTCAAACTGAATTAGTATTGTAATTGTGTATGAATTTATATGATTTCTGTACATTTACTGCCATTATGACTACGATTATCTTGAGATAATTATGAGTGCATAGAAGTATAGCAAATAAAATGCAGTGATAAAGCTGAAAATTATAACTCGTTGAATTGAATCGAGTGCCCTCTCCTTGTACTAGAATAAAAATAGGATTGTAGCATTATATTACACAGATACAAAACTATTATAACTATAAAGCCAAGCACGAAGCGCTAAACAATATCTTACAATTAGTTAAAATTTAATGTTATTTTAATTGCCAATGTGGATATTACAAATATACCTAGGGTTTTTATGTTTAATCCTCTCAATCCAATTTCAAGATTAGAATTACGGCTCTGTGTGGCGTATGGTATCGTATGCATGCAGTAAGAGTACTCTTAATAATCACAATGAGTGTTCACATTCAAAACACAAAAGAGTACAGTATGAGAAACAAAAGAAATTGAAAATTGGGGATAGTTGTGTTAAGCACTCATTTTACAAACTCACATTCAGAATACTACAATCTTCTGAAGTTAATAACCTGTTGCCTGTTATACTTTGATTAATTGCAAGCTATTCAATTACGGTATTGTATGCACGTATAAAATATATCGTATGTACGAACAAACGACTGATATGATCCATGACGACTTTCAGCTCCTGTATGCCAACTGATTCTAGTCTGCAGTGCATGCAAGGAAAACCATTTAAAATTCCAACATAAATCTAAAAAAGAAAGGATTTGAAAATCATTACACGTTCAACAGTGTAGGTGCTATCTGCATCAAATATCGTAATATTATAAAATATTTATGCTATACAAATAATACACTTTTAAATTAAATGACCTAGGTATATATACACGTAAAACTTCAATCGTAGTAATAACGTGTAATAATATCAATTATGTGGCATGTGCTACTCTGTAATTTACAACGTATACAAATACAATACAAATAATTTCTTCCACAAGTCCACTACTGCGTATCAATGGAATGAGAAGGATTAATAGAATAATGAGATTGTTAATGTTCTACACATCAGATCAGCCATCACATACTCATTTTAGCCATTTTTTTTAATACTTAACACTTTATTACAAGTAATTAGCAATTTTTGCGGCGAATTCACGCAGACACAACATGACGATTTATTTTTGTTCATTGACATGAATAAAAAATTTAACATAATTCTGGTGGATGTACCTGTATTTAATACAAGTCGTATTATGTATCTTATATAAGCAAAGTATGAAGTATGATTTTAATAAAATTTAGGTATAGTTTTATTTGAATTTGTGCCATAAAGGATTTCCCATTTCCCTGCTGAAAAATAGAACGTTCTACATAAGAAAGTTGATGTTATAATTTATCAATGACTAATGAACAAGTAAGTATTACATATTTTGGCATTTATAATTCCATTGGTTTATTAATGCTGTGAAAACAAGAAATAATTTCCATTGAAACATAGAAAAGGATCTAAATGTGAAAACAAAACTGCATAATACTTTGTATATTTGTTAAAAATTCAAATTTATGATGCCCTACTACTGCAGTTTCACTTATAGCAAAGATTGAACTTGAATACATACATTACACTACATTACATACCTTTGCTTCTAATATACAATAAAATATAATATATAATACAAATTATATTTCCTTATATCTGATAAAATCTGATAGAGCATTTTCCTTTTATAAATTAGTGGTGCACACAGTTTTTAAGATAATACTACCGCTATCTTGTTAAAACTTCAACTAGGAATGCACTTACTTCGTATTAAGTATAATTGTATTAATTTCTTTCCAATTTGTTAACAAATACAATTCACAGAAAGTAACAATTCTTGTTGAGGTAGTGTAGACATGTTACATTATAGTTTTAATCATGGGCAGTGGAAACACCATCATTTACAACGACCGTGACCCGTTGCACAGTTCTGTATTTGTATCATAATGTCCTTATGAATCATGAACTATCTTTAAGAAATCTTATGGGGTTGAGGTGCCTGATCTCAAAAGAAGAATCATGAATTCCATTATTATTAGTACTTATATTGCATTTAAAATAATTTTATTTTTTTCTTCTATAAAATATATAGAACGCTCAAAATTGTAAATAGTAATTGTGAGTATATTGCTCGGTTATTAGAAAAAATGGAGAATAGAGTTCTTCACTAGAGACGTAAATTATAATTGATTACATTAACTGTACAGATCTTAAACAAGTTGAAAATGAGAAGCTTTGCCAAGAAGAGAGTGTTTTTCTGATGGATGACGAGACACTCTCTCACTTTTTAACATTTAAGAGAATCTGTGGAATTATTCTTAGAAAATTGATATCTTAAAGTGCTATGCAGATAATCTTCACTCGAGTTAAGTTAACTGTTCAAATGTACACAGACTGAAGGAAATAAGTTGAAGTACGATGTACACATCGTTCTTATTTAAGTCAGGATTGAAAACAACGGTTGAAAGTGGAATTAGAAAACGAAAAAATGGCAAATTACCAATATAGGAATTTTTAGTTTCAGTTTCATAGCGTTGTTCAAACAAACATGATGTACGTTGAATATTACATCAATACTTTTCAGTTTATCTTCTAAACAACATCGCTTATTCGATACAAACTGCCTACATCTAATAATAGTATTATGTGCAGGTGCTAAATCCCATTAAGTATTAATTGTTATACATAATACTGTAGTAAATGAAATACGTAACAAACAATAAATGAATTCATTCTCAGATTTTTACCTATACAAACATTTCTATCATGCCATAAATGGTAATTCAAAAATTCAAAAGGAAATCATTTACACGAAAATGAATTAAGCAAAGGATACCTTCAATTAAAGTGATAGTTAATTGATTCAAGTTACCAGAAAATACAAAATAGGCATTGTTTAGAAAATACGCAAATTAATTTGACTTTTCAGTTCATCCCCTACTTGATGCAATAAAATAACACTATTATACCTTAAGATATTCCATTTCATATTACTCATCTCAAAGTTCAAAGAAAATGTTTGGACATGGCAATTCAAAAATGAAATTACAAATTTCTATTTGTTTCTTGGTATTTGTAATTCATCTTGTCAATCCAAAATGTTAACATTGAATTAATCACCTACCTAGTATACCTACTTGCATTTTCCTTGAATTCCTTTTCACCAGAATTCTGATTCAAGCAGCAGCCATAATATTCTCTTTCTTTGATACTCTTCATGATTATGGCCAGTCTCAAGTCTCAACTCTGAAGAAACAAAGAAAATCATCTAAAACTCCACTGCAGAAAAATGTTAAATTGCATTTTGTCGTTGTGTACGTGTATTATGTACTTTTTCACAGACGCTTAGACATTTAGACCAGACACTGCTTCATGATTACTTGGAGAAGGTGTGTAGTGTGTGAATGGTGTAGGCTGTAAGAGGTATCCTTCTCGATTTATAGCTACACAGATTTTACACTGTGTACTTCATATGCACATGACATGTTTGTACTACAAGTGTACAGTCTGAAGTCTGAACTAAACACTTAGGCTGAACTAGTTTAGTGCAAATGTGAATTCAAGCTGCTAGAACTACAAGAACGTAGTATTGGTATTGAGTCTCACATGCCAAAAGGATATTTGTTTCAATGAACTTACGAAATTACATTTTCAATTGAGATCACAACACAACTATAAAACGCCTACACGGTGTGCAGTTAACGATAAGTAATTAGTATTTGGCAATTTTAACTTATTAACTCAATCAAAATCAACCAACAAGCTACCTGGCATCGCATGAAAGTCATTACAATTATTATAATCCAAATTTCACTTTCGTTACGACGCAACAGGAAATTGCAAACTAAATCCTAATTTTGGCAAAAATGGTCACAAAACGACTTCACAATTTACTACCACACTAATGCTAATATTATTATTCTTGTAACGCTGCTGCCAAATGTGGAAACTGTAAAATTTACAAAGTAATAACTATTTGTATAGAATTGTTAAGTCATTTTTTTCATTCATAAGAATTCCTTCAATGCAAACTAATGTAGTAATCTTGTCATATAAATAATCCTTTTATCAATTTCAATAAGTTAATAATTGTTTTCAACATTAGTCGTCCTTACAGATTTTATTTATCACCGATATAACCTTTCTTTACTTCACTACTCCTGTCATGAAAAATAGATCAACAATGAAAATTGAATCATATTGTCCGATAGCGATATCTCTCTGCAATAAATAACTGCTTGAATGTAATTGAATGTAATTATTATCATCCCACCATGATTATCACAACAATCGTTTGATTTCTGCATTGAGCATTTATTCGCCAGATATAAAATAACAGTATGGTGTCTGTATGAATGAGTAATACCATTCTAACAATTAAAAAAATACAATTAAATGGGCCACTGCACGGCACTGCACCAAAAATAAAACTACGTTTATCAGTTAAAATATTATAATCAGCATGCAAGATTATTAACACAAACGTATTTATTACTAATCTATAGTAATACATCTACCAAGTTTAACAAAGAAAACCAGAAAATGTGTAGAAAAAAACGGACGCACATAAATTAACTCGTAATGCACAATGCCTATAACTACTATAATGCATCTGTGTATGGTGTGTGAGTAAAAATATTATGTAAATGAACATTGATGTTTGCAACCTGTTGTTAAAAAAGCTTATAATAACCCTTAACCCTGATTATGCAGTCTATAAGACAATTGCTCCACAAAATGCTAAATACATAGTAACACTCTGCCACATGTACTTATAGATTATTCGATTATTACGTAAAGTCAAGCTTGCAAGCAAAACGAAAAACCTTGATTTCCGCTTCCAACTTCATTGTAGGTTTTTATGTCCATGGGCATTTCCAATTAGGAATGAGATACCACAGTGCATAATTAAGCCATATACGTCTCTTAGAGATGACGAAACTTCAGAATACCTGTGGCCATCAACAACCAAGCAAAAACACTCTTCATCCACGTCCACGTCCACCTGCTCTTCTTTTTCACACACAACACTTAGACTTTTATATAAAACACTGCAGCTTTTCTGTGATAACTTATTAAGCAACATGAAAACATACGCCTTAGCCACAAACTACTAACTTATACTAAAACAAAATAAAGATTAATGCAAGATACACATTATAATTTAAGGGCAATTGTCCTAGCTGCATGCATGTGGATTCCAGTTCACTATCAATCTCTATATAGCTATATTATAGAAACATGTCGCATACATTTTACAATACATACACACACACACGTTGCTGTTGTATAAAACAGAATGGAATAATTGCAAGCATTAATAAGCTTTCATTTCATACAATTCAGTTTTTACAACAATCACTCATATCGCCCACAAGTTCACTCGACGTGAGTAGTGAAGGCAATTCGATACGTTCCGAATCTGTCACCTCATTAATATTATTACCTACTTACTCACAAGCTAAGTAGTAGGCACATCACATGTAACTGAAATGTCTGTAGGCAGCCTTACTACAATTATTGCTAGTACAAAGGTGCTGCAACACCACAACAACACAATCACATCAATTACAAGTGTATTTATGCTGTCTTATTCACACATATTTATTGGACTGACGAGTGACGAATTACTAACATGCCATTCCTTCCATCAACTTTTTTCATCTTAATTGTAATTAAGCTTGTAATGTTAATAAACCGTTCGTAAACAGGTAAAAAAAGTTTCGGAAGGAAAAATCTAATTCAAAATAGCATGGGTATGTTTTTGATCCAAATGAACTTTTGGATATTAAGAAATAAGTCAATATAGATAAAAATTTCACTGACACCAATAGAATTGTCATTGAGGATGTGTCAACGCAACAGTATTCAGCAATAATATTGTTTTCATCTGTTTTGGAAAATTCTGCATGTTCATATTTAACTTTCATATCATGTAAATCTACATTTTAATCATGTTTGTCAAAGGTGAAAGGGGACAAAAAATAAAAAATAGGCATCATGAACTAAACCAGAGGAAATTGTATTAAATGAAGTAGGCATAATACTATTTAGTAGGTGGAATCAAGATAAATAGGTGATTTCATAATTATTAGGTAAAAATTACATTTTTTGAGAGGACAAACTAATATAAAATACATAAAATCCATTTAATTGGTATGATCAATATTTATAATTTTATCCTTATTTTCTTTATGTGTAATTTTACTGTGCCACAAAACTGTCTTAGTTCATGCAGATGCAGATACATTTTAAAAGTATTTACAATAATACATAGATACTGTAGATACAAGAATTTATTATTGTAAATACTTGTTGAAATATCGGCAAATACACATTGAATGTGTCAGAGGTCATGAAAGAGTTGGTCAATTGACCCCATATTGGAGCATAACCTTCCAATTGACCACCGAAATGCTTGTATCTAATTTGAAGCCATTATCTCAAACCGTTTTTGAGTTATTATACAGACAGACGGACAGACACTTTATGCGCATGTAAGTTTCATTACGAAACTTGCTAATAAGTTATCTGTGTGTTGCGTACAAGTTAAGTGCAAACAGTAAATAAATATTGTTATGCTCTTCACTTGTTTTTGTGTAAATAGTATTTACCTTTTAAAAATTGAACAGAGAGGTGGATTGCTCGCAATGAATTGTGGAGTGAAAAGTATTTACTTTTCAATATGGGTATTCCATTAAAATTTAATTGTTAATGGTAGGCAGGAGATTTGGAGGAACAACATCAATCTCATTTTGTCAACGCATCATTAAAACAGTTCAGACTAAAGTTCAAAACATCCTTTCCAACTTTTTTTCATGCCATAATATTATTATTATCGTAGTAGAAATGTACTAAATACATAACATTACACGTTGTTACAATAATATTTAACATTTTAAGCAAAATTTGTATTTGCATTTCACTCTTTTTGAATTTAGTTTGCATGAATAATATAATACATCGTTACATGTACTTCGCTTTTTAATGAACAAAAATCGCATCGATGCGCAATTCGTTTCCGCTTACGCAGGTGTATATTGGAAATTAAATATACCTACGTATTACGTACCTTGTGTATTACGTAGCAGTAAGGACATGTAAGGTAAGGATTGAAATTAGTAAAAACTGGTAAAACGATAATACAATTTTTTCTATTATCTTTTCATAGAACATAACATTGTGCATAGCATTACAAACTTTTCCAGTAGGAACACATTTTATGTAGTTAATAGATTTATTGTATATAGGCGGTCCTGCATATCTTAAATGAAATCTTGTCTGTCTATCATGAAATCAATATAATGAATGCCAGGAGGAAACGGCCAAAAGCAGCAGCCTTCATTCTTAATAACAAGACAGATGAGCCACTAATAAGGGATTGGATGACTTTGCAAGAATGAAAATTAGGATTTGTGATGTCATTTACAGGAAAAGTGTTTCTTGTTCAAACATTTACAACTATTCAAAATGAATTCAACATAGTGTAAAGCAAATAGCAATCACACAACCTTTTGTTTCATACTAATTACAAGTAAAAGCACATTACACTACACAGACTACACTACCTAAGCGAATTTGCTAAGGTTGAAATAATCGCAACTCGTATAGACATGCACATACTTTTTCCTATTACAATACTATTTAGCATTACAATCTAAATAAAAGATTATTGTCACTATATACTTAATGTACACGAATATTATAATATTACTAGGATCATATTCTCCAAAAGAGTGCTACTATAGTAAATTGCAAGTCAATGCAATGAGAATGTATATAATAATAAACGAACCTATATATGTTTAAATACAAACAGATAATAAAGTACTAACTTAGATTTTTACCTGTAGAGATTTATTTGTGTCCTCATGTTGTAGTCAGTATAGCGTATCAACCTCTTCTAAAACCCACGGTCTAGACAACACAATAATATAATAATTATAATTACATATGCACAGGTTGTAAATATAACAAAGTGCAATCTACGAGCATAGTACAAGAGCAAAAAGCCAAAAATTATAAGTATTTTTAAACTATGCAGACATATTACACGCTAATAACAATAATAATGATCTTTTCAAGTTTATAGGCGCATAACAATAATAAATATATTCACGTAGGTTCAACCTGAGAATATATTACTGCTATTTAAAATACATTGACTGCAACATGCCATTATATTATGTAATCTGTATGTAATGCAGGAGGAGTCAAGTTTTGCCGTCGTTAAAATTGATCCATCCTTAGTGATAAAAGATTTCTTCCAGTCAGAAATGTAGAATTAGCATTGACCATTGACTAGCAAAGTCCTTTACAAATTTACACACACACACACATTTATTTTATAATAGTAGTGTTGCTTGGCTTTGGTTTTCTATTGAAGAGTTGTGTCATATAGGGAGAGGCTCGAATAAGTCCAATGTAATATGCAAAGCAAGTTATACAAAGCTACCTTGACTTGACCGACTAGCCCATAGAGTTAAAGATTAAAATATGCAGACAATATTATGTGTACGTGTAATTATTATAGACCTGTATTTGGAAGTTGTCCCTACCATATATCGTATTTCTGTATAATATACCACTAACACCACGTCTTCTCTCTCTCTCTGTATGCAAGAAACGCGTTCTCATAATTATCATTTTGGATTGGTTAGGTCAAGTAAATAATATGCGGTAAAAAACGACTCTCTTATTTATACAAACACAATTACCTAAGTACGAAATCAATCTGAAGCTTGTAAATCGCAAAAAATATGTCTTATCATTGTCATCTTAGGTTGATTGAATTCCTAATGGAGCTTGATGATATATACAAGAATACAGACAAGTGATCATTATCATTTCCTTGCGTTGTATGCATTTGAACACATGTTTCAACAAACCATGTCCGAGAACGTAGGTACCCACATCAATAAAATCTATGTTTTTGCACAACTAAACAAAAAACTCAGATTAGTGACAATAAAACTATAATCTCTCATCGATAATATCAATGTACCATTATTATTAATTATAACAATATCCGTGTTCAATGTTCACCGTGGTGTCTGTGTATATAGGTAAACCATTTACACACACTAATAGCAAAACCCACTTTTTTCAGGTGCTAATCCATATAAAGTGAAGATCGATAAAATCATTCACTTAAGACAAAACACTTTAACATTTTCTTTAATATGATTATGTACAAACAGGTAGGCACTGGTTTACTCTGGTACATACTATATAGGTATTGCTTATGTAAATAAAAATGTGATTTAAATGATATAATTTTTTATGTAAACAAAAATGGTATGAAAGGTAGGACCTGTAGATCAAAATGAGCTGATTTGTCACCTGAAAGAACTCACAACTCATAGGAGGAGACAATTTAAAGCAGGAATGACACAATTGTCATATTGTCACTTTGCACGCTCATTAGATGTATAAGGACGACTGAGTCTGTTAAATGGCAGTAAAATCAGAACCAACAGAAAAATAATCGGCCAAAAAGAAAAGAACGACTCCTCTTCAGAAGACAACCAAAAGGGAATTATATTATGAAGCCACTTAAAGAATGAAAAGAAGACAATCAAAGCAAAACGAGATACAAGATCAAAACCAGATAAAGTTATGTTTAACCATAAAATACAATTAGAAATGTATCAATCCACCGACAACTGGTGTGTAAATCTATAATAAAATATCTCTATGTATCTGGTTTACAATACAAACATGTACAGAGCAGAATGTAGATCGGATTTGATAAATGTGTCTAAAAAGGATCTCAAAAAATCTTTGAGTACTCTTCCTTGCATTGTATTGTCATCGTCATCGTGAAAAACCAGAAATATTTGCTGAATGACACAAATGCAAGTTTTCTGAAGTGTAAATCACCTCGCCATGAGAAGATAAGGATAATGACGACAAAGCCAATGAAGATGAATAGTGAGTTTTGTTTACAAGTCCGTACAACACTCAAAAACCCAACAATGGTTATTGTGGGCAATGTAAACCAATGTTCGCTTTACTCATCATAAAGCAATATATCTCTATACAATTCTCCAATACAATACTACTACTCCAAATTGGAGTTACTATAGAATCTAGAATCTTATTAGCAAACATAGTACAACATGTGCAGATATATCTGTTTATATATATTTATAATTTCTGTCTGTATATAACTAACTGCCTTGCATCTCTCTCTCTCTCTCTCTCTCTCTCTCTCTCTCTCTGTACGTACAAGGAGTACCTATGTACATGTGGGTAATGCAGGTGGGCAGAGATAATCAATCTACATTCACACATACTACTCAAAAGTAAATGATAAATGCTTCCATATATACATAGTCACTGCACTATAAAGTCTAAAGCATGTAATATTCATATATATACATAGAGTACATAAATACGTGTCTATACTACTCCTACTCTTATTTACCCAGTAATTCAATGCTGACTGAGATTAACATACACATTATACATAAGCCATGCTAAAAGTGTTGATCTATATGGCAGAAACACAAACATAAAGATAGACGAACAAGCTTTATAAAATAGCTACACCAGTAAAGCCACTCAAATTATAAAAATGCAGCAAATTTGTGTGTTTTTATCTCTTAGTTAGTTGTTTTCTGCTTTGATTTCATTACTATACTTATAGTACATAAACTCCTTGAATATAATATACGCAGATGAGTTATAGTGTCAGTATCACTTTACAGAGAAGTATCTGCACATGTATAGAAAAGAGTAGTGTGTTATGTAGTATTATATTATACCTATATACAGACAGAGAGAGAGAGATGGACTTAAAGGACACAAAGGTAAACGGATGAGTTGAGATTTTGTAGCTAAAGTGTTGTCAGGTATTTTTACACGAGCCAGATCCCAAATACAATCAATGTCAGATGAAATGGGTTGAGAAGAGGAGTAGTACGAGCAAAATCTGTGTGTGTGTGTTGTGTAGTGTGATGAGGAGTTGAAAAAAACGGAGGAGAGTGGGAGTAGAAAATCCAAAGACGCCTACACTCTCAGAAATTAAAAGGAGAAAGCCTTACGAAGAGCATTGGGTAATAACAATCAGAATCAGGTAGTATTGCCGTATAAGGAACTCGGCTCTTGTCTTCATGCAAGTCTCTCCTCTCCCAACTATTCTCAAATCAACATCTGCCATTTCTCATCTAATTCTCTTCCACACGTTATACTGCAACATTCTCTACCTCAAATGCTACTCTCTTCGTCTCACAATTACAATAACCAACTTATAATGCTTTCATATAAATACCAATGTGTGTCCGTGTCCGTTTCTTCCATCCTTCTACTCACTTTGCTCCATCTCCACCAAACAAGTCATCTCTCTCTCTTAATGTTATTATGATGAGGATCCTACGACTATTTTCCATGCACAAGTTTCCTACTCTACTACTACTACTATATACATAGTATATACTGTTGAAAGAATCCACCTTTATATTTACATGTGCACATGGCTTTACTTTTAAACTAATGTTACCATAATGCAAACACACAGCTTCCAACAAGTAGGTATTTCATCTCTCACTCGCAAAGTCAGTCGGACACACACATGGAATATAATTATAACCAACACCACATATTATCATTATATGTATCTTAATAATAATAAATACTAAACACGTATCCCTATATAGTACTAGATATCATACCTAGTGCACAATTCACACAGGTACATTATAATATGTAGCAGATGCAGTATGACACTGACACACACACATGAAGATACATTTTTACTACAAGTAGTGGTAATCTTGTGTGCATATAATAAACAGTCGTTTGATTTTACAAGCAAGGAATTCACTCCTTTACTGTCTAACTCACAGTATTAATCTCATCCAACAAAAATCTTCTCTCTCTCTCTCTCTATGGCTCATCTCTACTTTATTCCATGTACATTCTACCACTACTTCTATATACTCATTCCGTATAGGTATACTTCTATATGGAATATTATATTTTATGAACAATAATACAGATGAGATACCTGTTGAATATAGAATAGTAGCTCTGGCTTCCATGTACTATTTTCTTTTATTCTTTTCGTGAATGCTGTGAAGTTGCATGTCTATTGCTATTGCCATGGGATATCCTTTGCTTTGTCATTGTACATTGAGCTTGAAACACACACGAAAAGAAGAACCCTGCCGTAGTAGCGCTCTGTAAAAAGACTTCGTTGCATTTTGTGAGGATGTGATGTGATATTATGTGAGTGAGTATGTTTTGTTTGTGTAAGAGACGATCTCTGACGTTCATGTGTGTTTGTATGTAGATAGAAGGGTTTTTACCTGTGTGTGTTGCTTGTGAGACTTGTGAGAGTCGTTATTGAGTGAGCCCATCTCAATAATAATCTCACTCGCCCACTTAATACACAAGGGAAGCAGGCAAGAAGTGTTTTAGAGTCATATAGTAGTCATGATGTGTTCCGTAGTCCTGCAGCTACATCAATATCAACCCGGTTAAGTTTCTCTCCGACTCTACACACCACTCCAATAAGTAGACACAAACTCTCATCTTTTACCTTTGAGTCACTCTAAATGACTTTGTCACACAGAGTGTGTTCTGTATGTGCATTAGTTTATATAGACTTACTTACTTACCTACATCATCCCATGTGTCACATTGTTAGCTTGGCTTTATTGTCGAAACACTTTTGTGTAAGTAAGTAAGTAGACTTGATTACTTTGGTGTTAAATGAATTTGACTGAGGATCACTGGTGCGTGCAATTGGATTGATGTCAAGTTCTCCGGTAAGTTGACGTGACACAAGACAACAGACAAGTGTCTCGAGTAGTTATTGTTGTGCATCAATGTTCAAAACATTTTACTATATCATGCCGTCTCAGGAACAAACGGTGTGTGTGTGTGTGGTTCTTTTGCTGCTGGTGTAATAATAACAGCAGATAATAACCACTAAATAGTACAACACGGTAGGTATTGGTAGTTGTAAGTAATTGTAGTAGTAGTAGTAGTAGAGTAGGTGTGGCCTTTGCCTTGGAATTTTCGGACCACTGCTTGCTTTTCAAGGTGGGTCTGCACAAAAAATTATTACTTTACCTCCTTTGGGCATACTAATTATTATTGGCAATTCTTTTCTATGCTCACAGTATCGATTACGTCTATAATGTATTATCCTGTAGTGTCAGTCAGTTTGTTAGGGTTCTATCTGCTTTTGCCACTCCAAATGATCTTTTTGTGTACGGGTTATCAGTTTCAGTGTTTCTGAAGCAACAATAATATAGTAGTAGTAGTAGCATCTCTACAAATTATAATATACTTCGTTTCTCCTAATATATAAAGTTACAAATGGTTATTGCATCACAGATGTATATAGTTCGTATATAACTCATAACTTGCAAACACACTTCATTTCATGCGATATTGCTTTCACACATGTACATACACACACGTTAATGTGTATATAGAGATAGACACATGGAACAAATTACTTGAATTCCATTATCGTCTTTGCACAAACGTTATTATGTGTTGTTGTGTTGGTGGGGAGCTTAAAGTGCTTGCAATTGTTGCTCACAAGAGAATTATTATTATTGAAAGGGTAAGTGATTTTTCGTTCAGTGGAGCTCCTGGTTAGATCATAAATAATTTCTATACTGAAATAGTTGTATATACATCCATCTGTTACAGTTGTAGTACTACATCGAATCACATAGTCTCAGACAACGCAAAAGACATTACAAGAGCAAATAGTGGAAGAAGTGCGAGTGAGTAGTGTAGTTGTGTCAGTAAAAAATTATCACGGTGTTTTTGTCGAACGTGCCATGCCAGTGAACCAATGAACCAATTTCTTATTATTTATTACGGCAGCTCCTAATTCGGAGAATATATAGGTAAATGTTCTTCTTTCTCTCTTCGTATGCTCTGTAATGATAATGAGTTTGTGATAATACATTTGCAGAAATAATGCATATTGACTTTCCTAGTAGTTGTGTGCAAAACTGCTTCTATAGCTACTGTAGTAGTGCAACTTGTAGGTATATCAACTATATTAAACATTCTTGACGTAATCATAATAATATTACTAGTGTTTGTGTGTTTTGTATATACGCTAATAATTATTCCAAGGTTGAGTACAGACAAATGGATAAAACCATTATTGGTACCTGTAGGTAATTGTTAGCTGTTAACCAATTTCTATTGTAATTCAGTTTGTTTTCAATTTCCAATAATTGCACTGACAAATTAAATATTCATTCTTAATTACTATACGAGTAGATTGAAATGGGAACTGTAAATATTTAATTAACATTTTTCTGCATGTATTATTAAATGATTGGATCAATATTTACATCACATTTACTTTTTGTCACGGTGCAGTGCGTATGAGTGAGAGTAATGCTGTTGCAGTGCACAGGATGTACATAATGATATAACAATAAGTAGCTCCATGCAATTTTCAAATTCGAGATTTTTCATTCCACGAAAATGGCCAAAGTGTATAATAACGATAATAATACATGAAAAGCAACAATGACCAATGACACAAATATTATTTGCGACCATTTCTAAGTAAGACATGCCAAGTTTGTGTAAAAGGTAATTAGAGAAATAGTGCACAGGAAACACTCACCTAGAATACGTAGGAAGTGAGCAAAAGAATGATCATGTCAGAATAAAAGCCTAATTTTAGAAAGACCATCGAACCGGACAATTCGTGTTATGGGAGGTAGTGAAGGATGGATTTAGACAGAGTTTGTTCATATGCCACTGCTGCACTACCAATTTACTTTACTTTTTACTTGTTACCTTACTTATTTTATTTTATGCTAGGCCTACACTAAATGAATATTTACAGTTGATCAAATGTCGTGCACTGCAATGGAATGCAACATCAACTCCGCATGTAACGAATTGTTTTGCTGAATTTACAATACTTTATTTTTTCATACTACTACTGCTACTTATACCTAGTAACACGAAATTCCTGAACTAGAATTCTCAGTATGATACTCTTATTGAATCCGTCTTGCTCATGAATACAATCCAAATACAACTACAGAGGTATTATTATTCCCTCTCTGTCCCTTTACGTGTAGCTAACCTAAAAAACACACATTTACCTACGTGACTCTTTTCAACATCATTGTTTGTTGTTGTTCTTTCAGTTTAGTTCTGTATTTGCTGATTTTCTCAAAGTGTGATATCAATTTCGTTGAAAATCTCTGAGTGAGCAAATCTTTTTTCCTAAATGGACTTAAACAGAATTAGACTAAGCGTGTAAAAGACTCATGAGAACTGCTCTTAAAATCACTCAACTAAATTATAATCAGCATTGCACGGCCACTGCAACAAATACATTACAAAAGTAACATTTTAATAAGATATTTAACCATGCACTTCTCATTTTGCTTGTGGACATCAGAAGAGATGTACTAGCTTCATTTTATTTTCTGCAGTATATATCATCTATATCTCTTTTTATATATATAGCAGGTAAATACATCGCATTGATACTAACTTTTCTAACAGATACACCCAGGACTACACACTGCACTGCACTTTGCATTACAGAAATGTCACGGGCCACGGATTCAGTAGATGGGCAATAAGATGCACATATTATATTTGTTTGGGCATATAGCACACATACTTATCATTTTGTAGGTATAGATAGATTGTCTATGGTATCAGTAGCAGTATAATATAAAATAGCAGTGGTATAATAACAACATTATTACTAGAGCTGTTTCTCACAGACAGATGTAGAATACAGGAGTGCAAGTGGAGTTATACTTATATACACAAAAACCCTACAATACCTTCATTACATTAGATTTTATTGTAACGAGAGTATACATAGTCACAGTATTTCAGCTGTGAGCTTCATCATCTACAGACAGATTACAAATACAACGGGACACGACCCTAAAAAACTGCAAAGTGCAGAAATCAAGTAGGGAGCAAACTGAGACTGACTGAAAATCAGCCTAGAGATTCAGCCTCTCTCTCTCTCTCTACTTGTAAATGTAAACCTGTAACCTATGCAATGTAAAAGGCTAAAATAGAGTTGAGTCAAGTATTAACAAAAGCGAGCTATGCAGATAATAATATTAGTGTGTAATAATAATAGAGATAGTCTATGGCCTATGAAATGCACACACATATATAGACTTTATATTATTATTGTACGATACTTTAGCTTTAGTTTAGTTGAGAACTTCAGAAAATCAGCACGTGGAACGAATCACTCGCATTCTTTGTTTCATTTTTGCCATTTACAATGTAAAGCATAAGGCAGAGTACTAGAACCCAGTCTGTTATGTTGTGGCAGCTTGTTTTAATATTCTTTCTATGTATTTCCACCACTTCACTCATCAACTCCTATAACATGTATCTATCATTGAATTTTCAAACATTTTGCATTATACACTCGTATGCTCTACATAAATATTATACAGACACGAATTGCTGATACCTCTGTACAATATTAAGAGTCAGACACAGTCCCAATGGCTGACTTTATTACTATTTTCTCCTTTATTTTACAGTTGAATATAATAGAACTGCATGCATCTCTGTGTCTGTTCTGCTATTAGGACTACCTAGTGTATTTTACCATTCGTGTTTTATTTTAAGCTCTATTGCTATGCTATGTGGTCTGTCCGACCATATCCGACCAAAATTTAAGGCTTTAATGCTACTAAGCTTGAAACAACCACCTTATGCCTTGCCTTTTGCTACCGTTTCCACATTAAGCACTACCACTACACTCTCCTGTGAGTTTATAATATAAGGGTGTAATATTTTGCTTGTGCTGTGTGATTCTGCACACATGGAGTGGCAAAGGTAGTGCTGGCTTTGATGCATGTGCAATTTGTGTGTATAAATGTGCATTATATATACTTGTTAATAATACGATTTCCTATAGTGAGTTGTATTTATTGCACTTCTGATATATCCTACAGCAGTGTATAATAATGCAATAAGAGTCATATTACTATATACGATTGTATAGTTACATGGAACAAGTGTGTGTGTGTAGGTCTAGGTAGGCAGACACAGGTGTGGAGCGTACAGGTGGTAAATGTATCTCTGTATATGTAGAATATGGTTTGTGTGTACATTTGCATGTGTCCGATTGTACTATTCAAGTGCGAACCTTTTTCTTACATTGACTTTTAGGGTAATCATGATACATTGGGATTTATTGGGCTATCCTTTCTACAATATAACAACAAGAACTGTAAACTCCCCCACTCTCTATAGTGCTGCACATTTGGTCTGATAATGTCCGCAGTTTAATTCTGCTCAGTTGAGTTGAGTCGAGTTTTAGCAGTGAGCTAATAAGGTGTTGATGTCGGTCAAACACTTCAACAACACACAGTTATGTAAATAAAATTTCCGTCTTCTCGTATTTCTGTTGGTGGGCAATGAGCGACAAAATTTTTTCGTGCTCTTCTCCTTTCATTGTGTTGTTCTTTATTCTACTCCCTTCTTTGTGCATTTCTCTGTTCTCAAGAGCGAGGATAACACTACAGAGAAATTTGTGATCCAAAGTAAATTTGTATTGTAGATGATATTCTTGTTGTGACGGTGTGCATTCGAGAGAGAAACTTGACAATGTGTCTTTTGTGATTGAATGGGAAATTAAATCTGTTAAAGTTTTTCATTTCTGTTCACAAGGAATTTACTGTAGAATAAGAGAGAAAGAAAGAGATCTGTGTGGAAGAGTGAAGTTGTAGCAAGATGGATACAGAGGCAAGGACCCTTGTGGCCTTCCATGGAAGCCGAGTTCCTGAAATTATTGGAAATTTCCGTTTGGATGACCATAACGTTGAGGAATGGTCAAATCCATCTCAACCGGGAATGCAACATCTAGCAAGAAAAGAAGTCGGAAAATGGGTAGATCAAGAAAACAATGCAGATATTCAATATCAAAAGGTATGTGAGAAAATTGAAACATTATTTGTTGTTTGTGCTACTACTCCTATGTCGTTTACAAATACCATGCGGTTAATTGTTTATACTTGTCAGTAAACTGCAATAATCGTTTCTTATAAATAGGAACATGTCTCTGAAAGTTATTTATTAAGTTCCTGTACAAGTAGACTAAACTAAACCACTATTACTCATAATTAGACAAATACCAGAGTCGTTACTTATTAAAATAATTGCATTACTACACGCTCTGTGCTTATGAGACAATTGAGACAAACAGGTAGTGGGGAGAGGCAGTAAAGAAACACATTTTGCAACTGCTGTGAGAAAATTTACTTCCGAAATACTTTTATAATTATTACGTAGCTATAATAAGTACGTCAGCCTCTTTATAACACACACAGCAAGACGACCATTATAATAAACATAATTGCTACTGTACTTGTTCTACTACATCCATAATGTTTAGGTAATGTTGACTCATTCACAGCATACCTGTCTTTTATTAGTGCAAATGCAAGTACCTTCGATTTTAAATGGAGTAGACAATTACAGCAAGTTCCTGAACCCCGTAGAGTAGAGCTGGGTAATTCACAACACTTGGATGTTTCAAATGTCATTAATAGTGAATCCATATATAAATCTATTTACTAAGTATAAGTACAAAAAATAAATAGTAATGTTCTCCATTCATTCTTTGGTAATTGTCGGTTAAAATGTCGAAAGCAAAAGAGTGTAAGCCTTGAATTTCTCAAGCAATTAATCATTTCATTTCAGCAATATTTTATGAACAACATTAGAAATATTAATTATAAAGGAAATGTCATTCGCAAGATCGTAACCATAATTTAACAGGGCAAAGCACGTTCCTTTACCTGTATCACATAATATTATTAAGAGCACTATTCTTCCTTAATCATAGAAAAGGATATTATTGTGCATGACCTGTGGTTACAATATTATGTTTTGTTAGTGTTATTAGCATGGGTCACACCTTCCTCCTCAAAACAATTCTGATGAATATCCTTATATTTATTTTATAATATTGTGATACATATACTCTCACATTCTCAAGCCTTGGTATTATTACTGCATCAGATAAACTGTCAGATAAAGCCGTCTTTTCCTTGCGTAAATCGAGTTATTATATTCCATCGGAACGTCAAATGGTTAATTTGACACAGAAAACAATGGAATTTCTGTGGTTAACAAATTGCATATAATTTCTTCATCCGCAATGCATTTACTTACTTCGTGCTTAGTACAATATAAAATGGAGCACATGTAGAACAACTATTAATCGTAAGTGAATCAGACATAACTAGTGTGTAGTACAGTTTGAATTATTAAATAGTGATCAAATTAACCTTATACAATTAATTTAACCCGTTCAAAATTTATTACTGTATTCTCCAGCACACACGTACATGGAACAATATCCATTTTATTTTATTATTATACCTTGTACGCAACGATGTTATTAAATGTTGTCTACATTATGCTTCTTATGTCTCTATCATACATCTTTCCCACACTACTGAAGAAAATGTCTCAGACTTCTGAACAGATCATAAAAATGTATTCAGACAAGTTGCATTTATCATTCAATATGGGAAAACATTCTTTTGATTCATCCTTATACCTGCCCATTGTTGAGTTCTATTAATTTAAAGTGTAAAGCAACTATGGTAGAATTCTACATAATAAACCATAGACATAGGTAACAAGGTTAATAATTAGGTATATACATGCACTCACTAAAACAACCACACAATTCTCTACTCTGATAAGAATGTAGTAAAATATCACATCATAGATAAAAGTAGTAAAGCTTGCAGTTAATAATTAATCTCATGTTTTCCATGCTACCGCAAACAACACCGGTTATTCAGGGGTGTACAGAATTACAATAAGGATGAGACTGGAATACAAAATTCGTTTTACGTACTACAGGTAGCCACAGAGCAACACATTTAGTATACAGCTACTACTACGCATTTCTTCTAGAAATAAAGAAGTCTGTCAGTAAGTTGTTTGTTGCCATTATAATATTATATGTTCTAGTAGTGTAGTAGTTATTGATTGTGAGATAGTGACAGGCAGTGCAACAAAACAGTGTATTATATGGCAAGAGTGTGTTTGCCAGAGTGATCTACTACTTGTGGAGCAAGATCATTAAATTATTTTGTCTTCATCATTCAGAAGACCAGTAGGACCATTCTTGAATGGAGTACTTCTCAGAAGCTATACAACAACTCTTTTAGTGGTGAATTAACTAGTAGTTGCGTCGAATTAGCTTTAAATTGCGAGTAATTAGTTAATTCTGTTGAGATAATAAAATATTATTATATTATTAAAGGGTTTTTCTACTTGTTCATTTGTTTTAATTGTTGTTGTACATAGCGTGAAGACAGTAAGCAATCTGACCGAAGTAAAGAACAAAGTCGAACTGAAGTTATTCAGGGAAAAGCTCCCGACTCGACTTTTCAGATTGTGCGTTCCCATCGTCAATTCCAAGATTCTGATGACAAATCTGGTTCTCGTGTCCAAAGCACGTCCACTTCCTACCAAATGAGCTCCTCCAGAGGAGTTCGTTCTTCTTCCAAGGTGAGAAGACTTGTTTGCCATATAAAAGTCGAGTTATTATTATTATATTATGTCATAGTGCTTATAGCAGAATGCAAATGCGTTTTTCGTTGGCATGTTTAAAGTTGTTCTTATGGTGAAGGAGCTTCAACAACAACGTACTCGTTATTTACGACCAGACATCCGGAATGCTTGTATGTGTGTGTACATTTTTGTAAACTGAAATGCAATCTATTTTATTTCTAAAATATAAAATACTACTTGATTATTATTTAACTCAAGGAAAGTGTGAGATTTCGAAGCCTTTTGTGTATTATGTAGGAAGGGAAACATAATTTAGTTTGAGAATTCAAATGAGACGATTTAATTGGCACTTGCAAGTTTTTGCTTTTGTGAGTTGCTAAAAGGTAATTATTATTTTCATGCTGCAGTAGTGCATAGAATAGCATGAGGATTATAGTGAAATACAGATACAGTGGAGTAGTAGAGTACTAGGTTTGCGTTTACTTACTCAACCTCACCGCAATTCATCTACAAAGGTATTTTGATATCTTTTGGGCATAATTGTATGTTAATTGTTTTTTTCTGAATGCACACACATGCAAGTACTAGTAGAGGCAAGAAAGCAGCAATATGAGTTAGGTATAATAGGCATAGAGATTATTTGTAGTTGTTTTTCTGTTGTTGACGTTGAATAATATCACGGCCAGAAGACATTCATGTCAATTCCATTGATCTTACATTTATTGTTAGCATGCTTCCCTATTACCATACATGGAATTAAATATAAAAACCCAAATGATGGAAATGATCTTTAAAAACACAAGATATTGTAGATAGGTACAGGTTAAGATTATCCTCTTGCATACTAGTATCACTTTGAATGAAACCATAATCTGTTATCAATGTTATTATTTACATTTAGAAAAATCTCGTATTTTTTCTCAAGGTGTGGTAAGTATCTTTATCATGTCTGTATAGGTATATTCCACTTACGTGCATATACATCTGCAAATAATTGCAGGATTGGATGGTAGTCAAGTTACTTGTTGCGGATGAGATCCATTGAGTAAATAGAACCTAGTTAAGAAAGTATAAAATTTAATTCTTTTTTGCCTCTCTGTGGTTATTTATCGGTCGTCGTCTCATTTCATTACCATGTAGATTTGAACCTACTTATGTGTGGCATTGTGTATTGTACATTCGCAGGTAGTATTATTATAATGCTTAACATCTGTACTCTGTACGTACCATGATCGTATCATCCGTATCTAGTGTTCCTTTATACTGAAACGCAAGTAAAAACAGATTTGTTTTTATTATGGCAGAATTATAGCTATACCATTGTAAATGTTTTCTAAAGGCAGTAGTAGTAGCAGCAGCAGCTACCTTCAAAGGGTTTTTACTGAGAAAATCTACGAGTTTGCGTTTGCACGGCATTTGTTGTTGTCTTATTACTAGTTGCTTAGTGTTACATTACAAACCATAATAAATAATACATGAATCGTTACAATTACCTTACCAGTACCTCAGCCACCAAGCCACGAGGAACACTTTAGGTTAATCAGGATTAACATTATACGGATATGTAAACTATTTTGTGTTTATAACGCAAAACAAATAATAAAATAAACAGTTACAAGAAATTCTCTAAGTTCAAAGGTTCGCTTCGCTGACTTTTAATTGCCTTACATATAATATCTAAAACAGTTTTACCATTTGAAAACCACATATGTAAGTTACATACACGTACATAGTCAAATAAATAGAGAGCAAAGTTGTTATCCAAGCTGTACGAACTATATAGACGTACATATACAGGCAGCGTTTAATCTCACAGTGGAAATAGAATATCATATTAAATGATTATATTATGAACAAGCCAAATATGTAGCAACTATATACCATCATGTAATGCAGTTCATACTTCATATTGTACTGTAGTAGTATTACAACTGTAATACGTTCACACATTATTAATATAATTTTATCCGTTGTCAGCAAACAATGCAAATGCAGCAAGTATTAACATTGCAATAAAATATTAATCTTTAAGTAGACTATATTGAATCATTACGATTTAAAGGGCTCTAACTACAGTATACAGAACCCTATGGTTAAATACCAAAGCCAAGTTTCCGAATGGTCTCCCAATCAGTTTCAGTCAGAGTACATAGCTTTCAATGTCTTTTTTAATTACGAGTCTGTAGGTGAGTTAAGTGAGCTGTATTATAAATTGTATTATAGTAGTACATGTATGAATTCATGTCAATAAGCGCGTAGAACTACAACAGCGTTATATATACGTTCACTTTTTTACTTTAATAATCAAATAATGTGTAATTTTACGAGTACAAGATAGACATAGAGTAAGAAGAAGGATTTGATAATGTGGTGCAAGTTTTTTACTGTGGATCAAACTGTGCAGCTTCACAATTGTTTATATCAGTTGTTAAAGCCTGTTTCATTTTTTCCAAGAGTTTTGTTAGTGTACTATGTGGGCAGGAGAATGAGTTAAGAATAATGAAAAATTACAATACAATAGGTCTCTGATGAGAGCAATCAGTTTAAAACTTGATCATGAATCACTAAGCACTAGAGCAGAAAGAGGTAACTCACAGAGCAAAGGATAACTCACAGAGATCTATATAAATGCAAAACCACGAGAACAAATTGAGAAACGGTGAGAGTTTTTCCAATAAAAAACGGACGGACGAGAATGATACAAATGATGATATGAATGAAATTAAAGAAGAAACTCTGTTAAGCATTCTTGTGCAATTAAAAAGAACATAGCTTTAATGGAAGTTTATAGAAGAACTTAAATACATCTCGTAAAATATTGGTTGATGGCCAGCCACGGCTCCACACTGCAATAAAATTTCTACCTTGCTTCAACACTTGTAACTTACATATTTACAATTTACATTAGAGAATGCGATAATACCTACAGACAAAACTCTTTTCAATTCAAACATGATTAATTTGTCTTGTAGTACTAAAGTAGGCATCAAGTAAATCTCTTTGTACTATAAATATATTCTCTCTAATACCACACAACCACTGAAACCACACTTCTGACACTAATACACATTGTAGTGGTTTTAGGTTGAGTAGTGTTAAGAGGAACATTAAACGCTAAATAAATATAATATTATGATGAAGTACTGTGAAACTACATGTTAACCATTATTGGTTTTGTCGGAAATCCTTATTGTTTTCAGAAAAGTTGAGAAAATAATTTATTGCTTATTTTGGTTACGTAACTTTAGGGTTATGCGGTTAATGTTGTTTATTTATACAATAGGTACCTATAACCTACTACATTATAATGTAGGTATTCATACAAGTATTTAGGTATTTATAGTTTTATGCACGATAAATCAATTATACAATAATTTCACGCAATAAGGAAATTTAAGTTGCAAGTATTCGTCAATTTAAGTGTAGAGGCTGTTAAAATATGTTTAATTAATAAAAAAGTAAACTAGTTGATATTTAAACCTACATGGACCGATTTATGTAGGTGTAGAAGATCTGGTTCAAAGTATAATGGTTCAACTGTACCTACTGCTGTTTATAACGGGTTGATCTTTATATAGACATGTGGTAATTGTGTAGTTAGCAGAACAAAGCAATTTCATTGTTCTTCGTTAGAGTACATGAAATTCCTCAAAGTCAGGATGAGACAGGCGGTTCAAACAATCATGTATTGCAGAAGAAGATTTTCCAATCAAAATCTGTAGCCTACCTACAGAGAAGTACAATCACTAATCACTCTGCAATTAAGTTTACGATGGTTGCTGCTCTCTTCAATTCGAGACACTTTCTTCAACATGAGAAAATAATGAAGGAAAATTAGTGAACATTGACTGCCGCCATAAAACAGAAACTATTAATGCTCTACATTTTCAAAGAAGATGATCCTATTGAAAAGTCTGAAAAGAACTTGCCTAATTGTGTTTGACTGTACTATGGAGTAACTACCTGCCATTATACTTATACCTTCATGAACTCGTACATCATCATTAGTACAAACTTTTATGATTTTGCTTGTGCACATTATGTATATAGGCATTGTTAAAATATTGCAGTCCATGATCTGCTGATGAGTAAATGGTCAGGTAAACGTAAATCTACTCACCACGATTCCGCACATTACTAAATTGCGGTTATTTATAAGTCGGGAGCGATAAAGATGTTGTAGTTATGAAATTCATGCGAAAAGTGTGAAGGTAAACTGTAAATTTATTATTCTTACATAATAATCTTATATTGAGAGTATCAGTAGTTTATTCATGATGATTTTCCAACCAACGGTTTGCCAAAAATCTACAACCAAAACAAATCTGAAGATTTACACTACAGTATATCTGCAACGTTTAGGTGTTTCTTCTGTTGATTCGGAATTAAACGCTTTTCATTCTCTCCACATAACATTACATATTGTATAATAGGTTTTTTTCATTTTCTATGTAACATTATAATAGCATAATGTATACAGAAAATTTCTAAAGGAAGTGATAAAACTCTTCTGGGGACGATTATAATTTATCCCATACTGCATATATTCACAGTACTGTGAGCCGTAAGGTATTAATATCCTTGGAAAACCATAACAGCATCACATTATGATTTTATGCATTCTTCAAAGATTTAGACAAGAAGACAGGAACCCAGGTGTAGTCATTTTACCTGCCGAATATCGTTGTGCGCATTTCTACTACATGAAGGCAATTTTGCTCGTTAAGAATGCTACCCTCTTGCCTATATATGTATTATCGCGTGCACATTCAAGGTCAGCTATTCAAACCATGTAATAAGAATGTCATATGAACGAACTCTCTTCTAAACACACTGCATCATGTAATAATGCGTTCCTCAAGCAGTAAAATTTTTATAAGACTGCATAATAATTTTATACCTTGTTGTTTTGCATAGTGTAATCTTTAAATAGCATTAGCGACACAGTTTAAACACAAAAATGAACAGAGGACAAAGAAAAACAGACAGAAAGGATAAAGACAGATTTTATTCTGTCATGAATTAAAGATGGGGATGCCTCCCAATGTAATCATAATCTCTGTAGTCTGTAGTAGTAGTATCAAGCAACACTTTTTAATATTAATTATTATTATGCTTTATGCTTTATGCTACATTTGTTAGGTACCATTCTACCATTATATACTATGCAGTCTCATTAAATGAGTTACTTTTGTTACAGTAGTGAAAAATTTAATGTGACATGGAATTTTTCTTTTGTTTTTACAGACTACCAGCAATAAAACTACCACCAAAACGGTAACAGTCAGTGGAAATCGATCGGATGATTTTGAAAACCTAAATGTGAGTATTCAAATAATAAAATTACGTCATTAGTTAATTTACTTTTGAATCAGAAGTTATATTATAAATTAGGTTATGGTAGGTATATTATAGACAAATGACTAGGTACAGTACAACTTTGCATTATTCTTTCAGTGTTCAGACATTTTTGTACGATGCAGATATTTTGCATGAGAAATAATAGAGTTCATGATGTCTGACTATTAAAATGTATTATCCGGGCAATTTTTAAACAGTCATAATAATAAAATGTACGTTTATTGCATGGAAACATGTATGATTTTTAAATTTATGGTTTTAATTTCCGAAAGTTACTATTACTGCAATGAGATTTCATGTGCTTAAAAGTTGCAAAATAATAAATGGTAAAATCAAGATATATTTGTTTGGAAGTAGAAAGATGTAGGGATTGGTGATCATAAAAAATAGCTTCAACAAGAAAACCAATAGTGTTAAAAGTGCTAACCTTGACATAAAAAGTTATTACATCTTTAAGTTGACAAAAGCCATTAGCAAGGCTCTTAATTATACCAAAGTTGTTGAACACATAACCAGGTATGCGACCAACACAGGATGGGGTTATTATATATGAGAGAAAGATAAAGATCAATCAAAGATATTCAGCTGTAATTGCGTCTCAGCGCAGAACACGACGTTATTTCCCTTTCGCATTCAAAACTCCGAAAAGAGATTGCATTATACATTTTGCTAACAATAATAATAGCTATATTGTAATATAAAGAATTGGTCACAGCATAGTTGTATCCTTGTATCTCGTGCCATTACAATATTTAAAAATGATAGTATTTTATTATGCACATAACATTATTACTGCAGAACATGCATGCAATAATTTGAGTGCAGAATAATGGCCCAAGTAGTGAAATGAAAATGAGTACAATAGAAAGACACTGTGAATGATTTTGTTATTCTAGATGTCTTTCCAGCCGTTGGATACTTCAACGCAACGTGAAAGGATTAGTGTTAGTCGAAGTGGGACGATGGGAGTGAGACGTCCGCCAACACGTCGACACACGCCAGCCGCTTTATTATCAAGTAGTCCTGAAGATGATAACGCTGCAGACTTTGTTAACGATGTTGACGGCGACTCGGATGATCATGTTGGAGGAAGTGAACATAGCAAAATATGTGATCCATCCTCCTTGGCCATCGTGGGCTTCAAAAATATCTCACCGAAAATACGAGTTGGATTTCCGGTGGAAATTCAGCTGGAATTGCAAACTAAACTTCGATGTTCGTCAAATGGAGAGCGTGAACAAAACAGACTGCGAGAAAAAGACAAGAAAGATCATTCTGTGACTCGGATCCACGCACCGCCATCCACAATGAACATCCTCTCGTTGCAGCAACAACAGCAGCAGCAACAGCAACAGCTTCAACAAAAAATACTTCAGCAGAGTAAAGAAGAACATCGCCAAATGAATGCAAATGAGTCAGCAAATGCATTATACTCGAACAATCCCTCGGCAAACAATGAGAGCTCAACCTTTGATTTTAGACAGAGAAGGAAATCGTACGGTTTTGAGTCATTCGATTCGCACACAAAACAGAGTCAAGCCATTTCCGAAGAAATGCCATCGCCCACTCGACATTCTGACTTAACGAGCAACATTAATAGTCACAAGGCGTCTTCCCCTGGACGCCCCAGTTCACAATTCGCAAGACTCTCTCCATCATCCTTATCCCGCTCATGGGATCTCATCCAAAGTGTTGCAAGTGCTCAACAAAAACGAGAGGCAAACAAAAAGCTTTTCCCATCCACTTCCACAATGAACATTTCGAATGCTCAGTCCCAATTATCGTCATCAGCATCTTATCATCTACACCCTCCTAATGGTAGCAATGGCAACTATGCTCAAAAGTCTCAACTGTCGTCATCAATGCATCAGCAGCAACAGCAACCCAAAACTACAATTATCACTTTGAATGCTGTGGAAAACTCTCCTGAGCCACATTCATCACAGGGTTTTACATTGGACTCTCTCGAGTCATCGCCTTATCCTCCTACACCCAACCAAAATTCCTACCATCTCCACAGTGCGACCAAAATTAATTTAGTGGAAGAGGAAAACGAAAGTCAGGATGATTATGGATCTCCTCCGTACACTCTAGATGGTCAAAACGATTCATCTCCTTCTCCCTCCTCTCCAGATACTGAGAGATCGCGGAAACTTATGCAGATGCTGGATGGAACTCCAGATTTGCTCAATAAAATGTCTTTTAAAAATTACTTTTCTTCTCCCCGCCCCTCGGATTCGGGTAAAATGACTTGGGAAGAAAAGGATGAGACTGACTGGGAGGCACAGCGTCAACTAAGTTTTCTCAATGATTCCCTTAGCCGTATTTTAGATGAAAGTCGCACAATTCCCGATAATGTTGGGGGAAACAGTATTTTCGTCAAGACTGGTACTGGTGGCTCAAACACAGGCTCATTTTATCGGAGGGAAATGGCTCACGAAGCCGTGGAAGGAAAGTCCAATAATAGTACTCTCGTCATTGATCACGAAATAGATTATAATGGTAATGTAAAAAGTCCTCGTCAGAGTCAAGTGTCTCAAACATGGATTTCTTCTGGTGACCAGAAACCTTCTCAGACTGTGCGTGATAACGATGTTATTACAAGTATCTCCGCAACACAAGATGCTTACAGAAGACTTCCGAAGAAAGTTGAATTTTGCAAAACAGAAGTTCATTTTACACCGGATTCAGGGAAATTTCATATTGTGGAAACAGATGAAAATAAGCCCTCTACGGTGCATTTATTCCGTCGTAAGAAGCGAGGCGATAAAAAGGGTGACATGCATGCGGAAGAAAATGAAAATTATGAGGCATATCTTGATGGGTTAGAGCTTGTGAATCTTGTCGAAGATATTAATTCGGCCCGTACGAAAGCCAGCAATTATCTTAACAGTAAAGCAGAAAATCGTAGTAGTCATGATGCGAATAGTGTAGTCATAGGTATTAGTGAGAATCCATTATTTCAACGTTGGACTGACCAGGATGCCAAATCTGTCCATATTAAAGGAAACAATTCGGAGAATTTAGTCCAATCTTATCAATCCAACGCTGTCTCCAAGAAAGAGTCTTTAAGTCATCATCAGAAAGATATTTTATCGGAGGCTTCACTCAGAAAAGATTTACACCTTTCCGTGTGTCAAGATAAGAATGATAAGATTGATGAGCTAATTGAAAAAAATCATTTGATTATGGATGTTGACTTAGATGTGGATTTAGATGAATTAAACAGAGATGAAGAAAGTCATTCACCCAGTCATACGATATTATCGAAATACGGAGAGTTGAAAATACAACGGTATTTGAAACAATTGAAATCACCTTCGTCTCAAGCTGGGTCAGACTCTCCGACTGAGTCTTTAGACGGAGAAGACGACGGCAACGGCAGTCCCAATCATTTCCGCTTCGATAACGTTCTTTATGAAAATGGATCTTTTGTGCCGATGGCTACACGACGCAGTTTAATTGAAATGAACAATCGAAATAGGAAGCGTAATTCTGCCTCTCACACTTCTGACAATAGCAGCACCACCAGCAATTACTCCTTGCCTAATTCAGACAAAGATAATTCCGCTAATTATCTGCCTTTGAAATTGACAACGATGGAAGCCACTGTGGAAACGTCAGGTCCGAAACCTCAAATAACTTCTGTCGAGCTTCGATACTCTTTGGATAAAGAGCGTCCTTACAATCCCGAACCAATCATTCATGACCAACAAGAACTTCAGTTTCACAGCGGTGTTGTTACTAGAAACAAACGCGAAAAAGTGGCTTACATTCCTTCGCCTGTAATGCCGTCCGAGTTAAGATCATCCTACAAAAATGGGCGACTATCTTTCTCTGAAAGTCCGTCCACCTCTTCTGTGACAGGACCTAATCGAGAATCTTCTTCCTTTCGAAATGCAAAACCTCCCACTCCCATTTTACCCGTACAATTTGCAACATTTGAGAAAACTGGTGCGGCTCTTCGTGAAAGATTCTACACAAAAAATCCTGCGTGTGCTTGTACTACTAATGACATGCAAGGAGAGTCCGAGTCTACTTCTGTTAACAACAACAACCACAACAACAACAATACCATTAGTCAAATGGTCATCTCGTCAAGTAGAAATGTTGTGAATTCTTCTTCACACAGTAAAGGAGGAACATTGTCCAAGTCTATTGTCAATATAGGAGGATCTGGTAATAGTAATAGTAACGCAAGTGATGGAGAAAGCCCAGGGACGTATCATTTGTCAGCCAAGTCCAACAACACCCAAGAAAATAATGATCCACCCACAGGAGAGCCAATTCTTAGTATGGATCATACGTGGAAAGGTCCTGCACATTTCGAGGGTCAATCAAATTATAAAGCTGCAGCTGTAGTGCGTTCAATGACATTCCCAAAGTCTGCTCGTCCTGAGCCTGAGTGGGTGTCCAAAGCAAAAAGCCGCGAGACACGCGTTACTGATTGGAGTCTTATAGGAAAACAATATGGCTCAAGTAGAAAGTCAGAGCCACCATGGATTTCTGAGATAAGGTTTAAGACGAAGCCGATACCTCCAGAAGAGATGAAGTCATTGCCCAAAATATCCGTCGTTTATCCGTGGCAAAGAGACTCTTCCGAACCTAATTCTCCTCCTGAACAATATTCTTCGGAAAATATTGACAATGATCTGAGTGAATGTGAAGCTGAATCAAAAATCCTTTCCGTTGTACCGCCACCTTCAACTATCCAACGTCTCTTAGAAAAGCAAATTAATAATAATTCAACTGTTACAACCACAACTAAAGATCACCGGTTGTACTCAAACACTAAAACCCAATCACCGCCGTTGAAATCCTTGAAATCCGTGCCTGAAGTGTCTATTTCGAAAAATTCGTCGATGAATGTGAATAATTCAAGTCATAATAAGCGCTTAGCAGATCTAAATCGAGAATCGGATATTATTGTTATTAATCCTTCCCATCAAATGTCCCTGCATGAAGATCCTATCAATGTAACCACGAAAGGAATGAAGAGCAGTAAAAAATCATTGGACAGCGGCATTGCAACAGAACACATGGGTTCGGTCTCAATGTCAACAATGGCGAGTTCCACAGTCATGGCTTCTTCAATCGAAGAATCGGAAGAAATGAGAGACAGCAGCAATATTATGGATTCTCTGAAAAGCAATCGCAAACCTTTTCAGTCTCACCAGGCCACGAACACATCTAGTAAAAACAAGAACCATGGAAGCAGTAACCGAAAACAGTCATCCAAGGCAGCGGCAATCGCAGCAGCAGCTCCTAAACCTCCGAAACCTCCGCAACGCATCAGCTCTTTACTTCAGTCTCAACAGCAACAGCAACAACAACAATTACTCCAGCAGAAGCAACACGCCCAAATGCTACTGGGCGAGAAAAAAACGCATTACATTCGCAGGGGCGTTTATGGCAATTCAGAAGTAGAAGAATCTCCGAGTTCTTCCCGCTCCAACACTCCTACCACGACTACTATTCATCATCAGCATCCAACTGTTAAAGTTTCGAAATTACCCATTCGGACAGCTCCAATGAAAATCTCCAGCCCAGAATGCAAAAATAATAGCAGCTCAAAAACAGCTCAAAAATCTAAACAACAGGGTCAGTACAAAATTAGTGACAAAGTATCCATCTCTTGTCGTCTTTTCTAGCACTGCTTCCTCTTTGCATTTGCACTGCCATTCTATAGGTATTTCTAAGGTAAAGTTATCCTAGGTATTTCCATTATTACCGTTAATAATGTGTAAACCCGTTCTTATTATTAATAAAACATTAATCATGCTGATTTTAAGCTGATTTTTGGAGCAAACTCAAAAATCATTAACGATTTATATACTTTAGTGTAGCAACACCGTACAAATCACGCTACTACTGTATGAAAATAATATTCATTTCGTTTTCATTGTTGTAATAATAACATGTAGTTTGTAGACTTCTTATGATTCTCTGGCTGCATAGCTCTACTTGCTTTTACATGTCTCTTATGAATTCCTACTACTACCTTTAGTATCTTTCTGTACAACTGTTAGAAACGTACTATAGCGTAATCTACCTACTTACTAGTTACTAGTACTACTAAATGTCAAATTTAGTTTTCACCAATAATGCTCAAAGCTCTATACATGACCATTGCGACAGTCATTTTTATTTTTCAATTGATTTCTCAGCAATAATGCTATTTTTGTTTGTTAAGGTGTGGTGTATGTGTATTTGCCGCTGAGGAAGTAGCTGTAGAAAAGACTCTATATAAAATAATCTCATGTGAATTTAATAATAAAATATTCCGGCTTTGTATCGCATACATTATAATATTATGACATGTTAGATACTATAATAATTAATTCTGTAGTTATTGTAATAATCTACTAAGGATTTAGATTATTATTACGATTAGATAATTACCTACCTATTCATGTATCTACAATTCTATACTGCAAGGAAACAAATCAAGCAAATGATATTAAAGCACTGACATCACATTACTTACTACATAATAGAACATTAATGATCCTGACGATGTTTCATTAGAAATTTTAACACTACAAACGTATTATTCGATATCGGGTTTCGATAATACAGCCTATGGTCGTTAAAATTATTAGGATAACTAGGTAACACATTTTGATAAGAAAACTCTTAAAACTACTTGTACAGACTCAGTAGACATTAAGAAAGCACAAATCTAGAAGGGAAATAAAAGGACAATTACTAATCACAATAATACTGAACAATTGTCAATATTCATACACCGAGATTTTATTTTTTCATTTTGTACCCTAACATAGCGTTGTAGTTGTTTTTGTCTATCGATGTTACATGACACTAACTAACACAACAGTTCCGAAAAAACTAATTTTTGATTAAAATGCGTAATATTTTTTTATACAACTTACTTTTTGTACACAGACATCATTTGTTGTAATATGAGACAACTTTATATTTTTATGAAGAAACTATTAACTATACTAAGTGAGCCTTCCATACAAAAGAGTTACAAGCAATATATAAATAAATAACTGGACTGATTACATGGATTCTCAAATGACGTGGACAATTATTGAATATGTTAACATGAATAAATAACACAAGCATTATGGTATTATTGGTTTATGACATGACATCCAGCAGAAGACTGTTATTGTAATGTAGAATGCAGTAGATTTGACGGGACTGCTGCAAAAGCTGGTAGCAAGTTTGTTGCCGCAGACGCAGCTAGAGTAAAATTAGTAGAGCGCAAAATATTTCATGCATTTTTACCGTTTTACCTTATGCAACTATATTTTCTTGACTTGGCAGTGTCTTTAATTATGGAAGCTAAACGACTTTGCAAACCAAAATCGACCGATTCCTATAATCCATCTAATTCCAGCTCAAAACTTCAAAAAGAGTCTACTGGAGCACCAGGAGGAACTTCTGTTGGCCATAAAGTCCAAAAGTCTGCTTTAAAGTCTAGCGGAGGCAATAATGTCAATCTACAACCTTCTCATAAGAAACGGTGATTTTTCTTCCTTCCATTAATCTTTCACTTCACAACTTCATTGTATGCAATACAACTGGTCAACCACACTACAGGTC
Organism: Pogonognathellus flavescens; assembly: GCA_019776165.1. Taxonomy (NCBI): domain Eukaryota; kingdom Metazoa; phylum Arthropoda; class Collembola; order Entomobryomorpha; family Tomoceridae; genus Pogonognathellus; species Pogonognathellus flavescens. Next base: position 88,780 of record JABASD010000183.1, read on the forward strand.
TAAATCTGTCTATAATATACCATTTCCTGTCTTTCGCTCTTTCACCACGTTGTCAACAATCTATTCCTTTTCTTTATTAATCGTAATTTCATTAACTCATGTAAATGTGACAAAAATAATATCATGTTTTTTAAAAAACAATTGTTGGAAATAAATATTCACCAACTAACCACAGTTAAAATTAATTTGTGTCTTTTCGATCGAATTTTATTTCAGGTTTAACATTTATTATTGCATCCGTCATTTTCAGTGCTTATTGTTTATTGCTTAATATCATACATCAATTATCATACCAATACTAACAAGTAAATATACTTGCAAGTAAATGCATTTACATCTAATAAGCATAATTAATCATTGTAAATTAACTACGTGTTATCTCGTTATAATGTTTCATTAATTAAGTCAAAATAATACAATGTATAAATTCAACAATGAACAACCGACAGAGCAAGCTGCAAGATAACTATAAAAATTCATAATGGCCCATGGGGATATAATATACGATACACATGAGCACTATTATTTAGTGACATGGTTGCGACTGAAAGGTAACAATATTTTATATCATAAATTGAAAGATTTATATCAGTTAATACTGACTTTTTAACCTTTGGCGTTGTTAGAAAAAAATATTTATTTAACGATACAAAGGTTTTAATACAAATGGAAACCAAGTCAGATCGGAGAATCGTTGGTGGGGAAGAGTGGTACTCATCTCGACCCGAGAAATCTGAATGGAGAGTTTGATTCTTCTTTCTAACTTTTTATCCATGTGTATTTTAATCGCTAAATAAACGCGTTTATATCAATTTAGGGTCAATGTGATTAAAGCATAATCATCAGGATATAGGATACTGAATCTCCTGCACTAAACAAAAAGTGTATTCTGATCTTAATATGTATGTTCGTACGGCTATAAATATCCGTACAGTATTCAAGTAAACCTAACAACGTTTATTAACGAACATATTTATAAACTCAAGGAAAATGGGCCAAGTTTTGTAAATGTAAATACAGCAAATAGGTAATTTTGTTCTATTTTCTTTTCTTTCGTATGGAGCTTAAATTTTGACGGTTTTTACCTGGCACTACTGTAAGTATGTAAATAAGGTATGATTCTATATATTAACTGCAAACAGTTGTCGATTGGCAGTTGTGCAATTTAATTCGCTAGACGTCTAAATTTTAATTACAGTGAGTTCATTTCTCATACTACTTTTCTTGCGTGATACGAAGTGTAACAATATTATACTATTAATTACATGACATAAAGGAAGTAAAGAATTAAATTTTGGACAAACATTTTGTGTAGATAATAAGATATGCATCGACATACAATACATGCAAAAGGCAGATTGGTGTAATGAATGAATTACAAGTAGTAGTTAGCTAAATATTTAAAGATTTAAGTGAAATCAAAAGTTAGAAATTATAGTTATACAATCTAGCCCAGTTATTACTTTGAAACAGCTGAAATATTATTATTGAAGACCTCCCATTCCAGTAGAAAAAAGAACCTTGCCCTTCTTTTTCTTCTTCTTTTGACCGTTATTGTTGGATTCGTTGCCTGTAACGCAAAGAATAATTGTGAAAGAAATTCCTAAAATGTCTTAATTTATTGAATTTTCATAAACTGCTTTTATATATACCATGATTAACATGCACATCAGCAAACGCTCTAGCAATGGCGTCCGTCATACTACTGCGAAATTCTGGAACAGGCACGTAATCCTCTGACTCATGTTCACCATCAAACTTTTTTGAACCACTGTTCGATTGCTGACCCTTGGCCATCGATGGCAAGGTGTGGCGACCACATGGGTAAGTTGTACTTCTTTTTACCGTTGGTTTCTGCGAAACCACCTTTCAGTCCAAATAAATCAATGTTCATTTTTTATTTACTGATGCAACGAGATTGTCATAATTTATTTGTGAAATTTATTGTAAAGTACCTGAGCAAATGATACAGAAGGTGATGTAGACAGTATCGATGGCTCAGGCTGATTGGTAGGTGGCCTCCATGGTCTGCCAGCATCACCTGCATCTCGGTTACCGTCGTGCTCCTCCAAATATCGGTTCATATCGTCAACAATAGCGTGCGACTCAACTATTGATGCTAGAAGCATTTGTTCGTAGCCCTCAAACTCTTCATTGTTATTTCCATAAAAAGGAAATTCGTGTTTCGACTCAATCTAAAAACAAAAATATAAATATCAAACTTCCATTTTAGGAAATGTTAGTAAAATTAGAAGTTATTAATATTCGAATAACTACTTTAGGGCAAGGTGGGCAATAATTCAATTTCTTCCGTTCCTCTGCTTCTCGCAATCTTTCCCTACGGCGTTCTTCACGAGCTCTATGAGCTCTCCTTTTCTTTCTGACGTCCAGTTGCATAACAAATTCTGAAAGTATGGATTCAGATACCATCGGCGACTTTATTTCAACCTCAATAAGATGAAAGGATGTAGTGATGGGTAAATGACGCAGAAATTTTAATCTTTTTTTCATGTCTTCCGTCATCGTCATTGATTCCTTTTCGACAACTTTCAGTTGAATAATTTGTGGCCATTTAGAAGGATCTTCACCGAATCCCTTCCACAGCATTGCCATATTTAAGGGATGGAGAAACACATTTTGACCATCAAGAGCTGACAAACGTACAGTTTGATTAAAATGTAATTTGGGTAAAGTTCCTACAATATAAACATTTGCATAAAAATATAAATAAATAAAAATGATTCCAACCTTGGTAAAACATGTAATGACCTTCGTCATGGCCACCTCCAAGATAATCGCATCTCAAAAAATCGTCACTCTCTTTGACATTCTTACCTGAACCGTCCTCCTAAAACCATAACCGAGGTTTGATTTACAAATCATGTTTAATAATTATGAAGGGTTCTATAACATAAAGGTGTCACATTTCTGTCCTCACTTTAGTTTCACATTCATCGGGTATCTCTGGTTGTTTCCAGTCATTAGGATTCAAACCCAAAGAACTAGTTACAACATCAACACTTCTCTCTTGTGAAGCAATTCTCGACGCTGAGTTCAATAAGGCTTCCTTCCTATCTTCCAATTCTCTCAAAGATTGCTCTACGAAACATGCTTCTGGACAATCCTGATCCTCCAACAATAATTCGGATAACTCACACTTTTCTCGAGCTATGACATTCTCCAATACCTAGTACCAATTCAATACAACCATTACAGTTTTTCAACATACACCTGGGTGAACGCAAATTATTATTCTATTATTTGTTTTTTTACCTGTGAAGGTGTGACATCCTGAAGTTTAGAGAATACAGATTCCCATTCGATTGATGTTCCGTTTTTGCACATTAACGGCATTGATATAGTGGAGTCTTTGGGGCGGAACATCAACTGCATTTTAATAACATCACCCACTTGCACATCATTGCACACTTTTGAGACCACACTACAATAGACAAGGCAAAAAGTGAAACAACCTGTTAGTACTTTTATATTCACTACTAGAGCATCACAACAGAAATGTTTAAAAAAAGAAAAATCATTATGGACAAAATTGTCATGTATACCTTTTTAAATCATCTTTATGTACTGGCTCGTAGCATATGGGGCACTTTCGGAACTGTTTATCTGATAATGCTAGGTAATGAAGCATGCAAGGCCAACAAAAGATGTGACCACATCGGGTCATTTTTGCAGCAACAGGAGGAGCCAGACATATGGGGCAATGAGGAGTCTCCCCAATGGTCCGAATGAACTGCAATATAAGTAGCCATTATATAAACAATAGTCATGATATGAAATATTATCGTCCCAATGCATTATATTTAGAAAATTACAATTTGCTCCACAGAATTCCACTCGACAAGTAGATCTGGATCACTTTTATAAACTGTGTAATCCCCAACTGACTTGACCATAAACTGACAACTAAAAAAGGAAATATTCATTAAATATTATCCATTTTCTTCAACCATGAGATCAGTAATAACCAAATTTAAAATATTACTTTGCTTGGAGAAATTGCTCTTTATTAAATTTAGGTCGGTGGAGTGCTCCCCCAAAAACGCTGGATCGCTTATTTCCACCTGGGTGAGTGTTGTGAGAATTCCAGGAACCAGGAAATACCTGAGTTTCGCGTGGGGCGAAGTGGAAATTCAACAAATGATTCATATTTTGTTTCTTTCCCCCTGGGGCATGTATTGAGCCCATTTCAGGTTCGTCATTTTGATGAACTACCTGCAAAACAAAAGAATTGAAGCATGAGAAGCTTGCTAAGAATAATTCATTATTTTTCAGATTCTTACTCAGATTAGAGAAAAATTACCGCTGTTGTATTGTCGTTGCCGCGATTACGGGATCTCTTGTCCACAGTTTTACTTTTCTGTGAGGTGGGTTTCCGACCAATAGGGTCCCCTCTGGTATTTGGTCCATAGGAAGATCCGAATAATGGTTCTCTACGACGATTTGATGGTCGAGAATAACTTTTGGACGTCTGGCTACAGCCTGCTCCATCTGAATTAGTTAAAGATCTTGGCATTATGTATAATGTTTAATATTCTTTACAAAAATTATACTTTTCAACGATATTCAAATATTATATTTCAAAGAACTACTATAATCTGTTTAGGTTAGTTTCAATTTCTCTAAATAATAGTTGTGTGACTGTGTGATTGTAAAATTGTTGACAGTTTTTGAATGTTATTGTATTTCCTTATTGTTTATTATGTTTATTACTGTCACGAGTGAAGTGTTCTCTAGTCCCATGGAGATGAAGTTAACATTGTCTGTACTTTATTTTTTACGTTACGTCATTCAACGGGAAAGGTCATTGATTCCTACAAGTCCTACATCCTCAACCTCATTATAGGTTACTGTGGCTATGGCTGCTACTGCCAATGTTTATACTATCATTGTCAGTTCTATTAGACAAAGCAACAAACAGCAGTCAACAGTAAAATAAATTAATAATCAAGGAAGTATATTTTATTCTGCTCATTTACTAGGTAATTAGCAGTTACTATTTACAAATAGCCATAACATAAGCATAACTTTAATTGCAGTGATGTATTCCAACAAAACACTTCGAAACAGGAACAAATCTCTTTTATCTAAAATTCAAAAATCAAAATCTTTTGAGGTGTACGGTGCGTGAGTAAATTCTGTGAGGTGAGTTGGATAATCCATACTATTTATTACAGGTACTATTTATGATTATTTTTATACGTACGAACATTGTTAAATGAGATGACTACTAGTGACTAGGTCAAATGTCAAAATAATATGAATGTGTTGGTTGTTGGTTGGGTTTTTTGCTACATTGTTGTTGCTACATAAAATCATAAAGCAAAGTCGAACCTTGTTGTCGTGAAGGTCGATTAGATTGTTCTTGTAGTGATGATTTGGAAGGTGGGGGCAGAACATAAACCTTCCTGTCCATCGTGAGCTCGTCGTTCATGAAATAATGTAAGGGCAGATACAAAGTGCCCGTTCCACACGGGGAGCAGCAATTTCGATTGAAACTTCATATTTTTACTTCAGAAAGTTGCCATGATTTCCGTAATAAAGTAAATATATTCTGAGACTTTTATGTACTCAATGAATTAGGAGAGAGAAGTAATGTAACGTGAGAAATGTGGAGTTCAACGTCCTCCTTCGTCCAAAACGGATTTTCTGGACTACTGACTGTGCAGAAGACCACTAAAATCTCAAAAACAGCAGTTCCCTTGTGTCAAGGGACAAAATTTATCAAAAATAATAACAAATAGAAAGATAAACCCCTCGCCCTACAGTCGTGTGAAGTGCTTTCGCAGAACTGACGTGAATCGTGAATTAATAGCCATCAGCAAATGGCAAAGTGACGAAATATGAAGTACTCCACTTTCAACTTAGTTAGAAGAAGATAACACATCGATTAGTTCCAGAGATCGGCTATACATCTACGTAATGTAATACGCAGCTCAGGATAATTCAACACCATTTCACCACAGAATACGTCCATAGGCAGTGTGTTAAGAATATTATAGGATACAGGATAGTTCGATAGAGTAACGTGATACTTGCTCCACTTCCAACGGTACGATGCGGTTCAAAAGCAACGAATTGTTCTTAGAAAAACGGAATTATTATTAATTATTCTGTCCAAAAAACGAACGATAAGACCGTTGATAAGACTCAAAATAAGGGTACACTTCATCACAATGCAATACCACTCTTTAAAGCAAATATAAATGTACAGCTTGTTATTATTATATTTGGCGAATTTTTTTAATTATAATATTTTACAATGACTAATGACATGATAATATTATTATGCCTATGACATTTTCATTGCATTTGTATAGACGTTTGGATTGTTTAAAATAACATAAATATTTTAGCCGTTCATTATTTGAATAATATTACTCTGAACTCTTAAAATTTATGATTATGACTCATTCTGCAGAATTTTTTAAGACTATTTTTAGCTATATAGTTATTATAAAATATATAGCATTCTTATTCTAGCTTTACATTTTTTACGGCAATTAACTGCAATGAAACCAACTTTGATGCTCTTATTAACTTGATTATTATACCCTAAATCAGAGGATTTTTGAATTTCAAACTTTAAAAATACATGGTTGTAAGTTGTAAATGTTTATGACACTAAATTATATTTAAGTTTATGTCATGAACCTCATTTTAAATGTCTTTTGTCGTGTGAGACCATAATTATGATTTCTTGATTGAGTTGAAAGTACATTCGTGGATTGTAGATCTCGTTGTTATATTATGTACCATTACTTACCTGTCACTCTGTAGAAGAGTGTATTTTATTATTTTACTCCGTCTTTCGGTAGTCTCCCGTTGTTAAAAACCCTTTGGAAACCGCCAGAATTTGAAGAAATAATAAAATGGGATTTCATTTTTTGAACGTTACCCATCTCTAAATATGGACTGTGGATATTGTACATGAAAAAAATGCATGGAGTTGAGTAATCATTTTGGGCTAAAAGCCAGATTGAGACTTTTGCATATAACTTGCAAGGGAACTATCGAGCAATAGAGGTTACGAGGTGTCTGACGCCATACAGTATTTTTAATACTTTTTCTAACAGTCAGTAATAATATAATGCTACTAGTCAATTTTAAAAATATTAATTTGTTTTTTAAATGACGCTCCATATTTAATACTGACAAAATCATGACAAAAATATGGTTTAAGTATAATTAAATATTTTCATGTTTTCATACACATTCATTTTTAAAATGAGAATAAAGAGAATTCGATGGTCTTCTAGGATCTGAATAAAATTATCAACATAATTCAATAATTTAAAAGCATCCAATGTGAATGTTTGCGACACTTGCAACATGGGACAATTAATTGGTTATGCTGCAGTTTTTTCTATTCCTTATATGCTTAACAAAACGTTTACATATAGCATTGATAGCATGTACAATGGCTGTCGGATACATCCAATTCCAATCATTTAGTATCTTGTCGGCTACTTTATAATAATTTTGTTGTCGGGTTTCTCAATCTGTCACTATTGGTTTCTATGTGCATAATACCATTGTTATTACATATTATGTGTTAGGTTTTACCTTAATTTTTTCAACTATGTCTACCGTGCTGTAATTTGTAAAAATTAGTAAAATTGTGTAGACGAAGAACAGTCGGTAGGTGTAGCAGCGTCGTCAAGGGAGATGCATGAACATTGAATACAAAATTTATCATTTATAATAATGGACTGTAAATGTTATTGTCATTAGAAAAAATAAGCTCGAAAAGTTAAAAAGGAAGGAGGGAGCAAGCAGATAATACAACAGTAAACTTATTTCTGACTGTCATCTGGGGAATTAGCACTAACTGTTGTTGTAAGTCCATTTATTGTTTGTCTTTTAGTCGGAGGGAAGTTTATTGAACCTATTTTTAATTCATTTAGGAATTTTGTGAATGTGGCTGCGCTTCTCGAAATTGCTTTGGATTTGCTCCATTATTTAAGTATTTACACACAAATAACCCGGCCTCGTCATTGATTGTTGATTGATTAGGTAGTTGAACTCAATATTATAAACTAGACCAAGACTAGCGTTAAATACAATGAACAATAGTAAAACAGTTCATTAATAAAATATAGCATGCTAATTACCTACTTTTAACTTTTAACTTTCAAATTGTTGTTTCCTGTGCTAATGAAACACATTATAAGTAGATTGCTGTCAGCTAATTATGTTATATATTAGCAAAATTGTCGCATTTGTTTTTCACACATCAGATGTTACATAAGAGATTGTCGATTGGACAGTGAATCAAGGAGAGAGAACCAAGGAATCATTATTGATTGTAGTTCTAACAAGTTAAAAATTTGCCAACCTTACATTTTACATATGATTTTTTCATTAAATTCTTTAACATTAAATGAAAATAGAGGCAATCGAAAGCTTTCTTAAATCATTTTCGTATTACTCTTAATGCTTACTTGTTTTTAATTAACAATATGCTTAGTTACTAATCGTGAGAACGGATTCAAAAATTCAGCTAACTTTTAAAAATATTGCAATTCGTTTGTGTGCAAAACTAATATTATTATCTGCTTTTCATTTGCAGGACACCAAGAGATTTTTGAGATTAAAAGTCAAGAAAGTAATGGAATCTCGTCAAAATTTTAATCGGGATGATGATTTCATATGTGGGGTTGTCGAAGGTAAGACTACTATTAGGTTATTATTAGAGGTTATTTACTAGGTTGTAGGTATTTGGTTGTAAACATTGTTGAAACTAACTAATTATTATGAAATGATGCAGGGTTTTATGGAAGACCATGGACAACAGAGCAGCGAAAAGATCTATTTCAAAAGTAACACAGAGTTTTCTTTCTTCATGATGTAAAAATGTCAACCATCCACTATTTGTCTACATTTCATTTTTCTTTGAATTATGTAGGATGAAGAAATGGGGAATGGATTCTTATTTGTATGCTCCTAAAGATGACTATAAACACCGAGCGTATTGGCGTGAACTATACACAGTAGAAGAAGCCGAACACTTAAACAGTTTAATAACTGGTGCAAAAGAGAATGGGATTAGGTTTATTTATGCCATTTCGCCCGGCTTAGATATTGTATACTCCAGTTCTAAAGATGTTACCTCATTAAAACGTAAACTAGAGCAGGTAATCTTCATTGTTGACATTTTTAAAGCACTAGAGATTCTTAACATGTTGCAACAGTTGTTACAATATGTTTATATTTTATATGTTTTTGTGTAGGTGAATCAACTTGGCTGTGATGCTTTTGCAATATTATTTGATGATATTGACCCAGAAATGTCGAAAGCGGATAAGGAAATGTTCAAATCGTTTGCCCATGCCCAAGTGTCTGTGACCAATGAAGCATTCCAACATATTAATGTCAGTCGTTTCCTCTTCTGTCCCACTCAATACTGTGCAACTAGAGCTGTACCGAATGTGAGAACTTCTGAGTATTTGAAAACCATAGGATCTAAACTCGATTTGCGAATAGATATAATGTGGACAGGTGAAAAAATACACTTCATTTTTTGTTAGATTTTATGACAAAATATTTACTAGCATTCTGTTTCGTAACCTTCCTTGATTGTGTTTACAGGCCCAAAAGTCATTTCAAAGGATGTGTCAGTAGAATCAATTGATGAAGTTGCCGAAGTCATACGTCGCCCTCCTGTGATCTGGGATAATTTACATGCTAATGATTACGATCAAAAACGTTTATTCTTGGGACCTTACGCCGGACGATCGCCTCAACTGATTCCACGTTTAAGAGGAGTACTAACTAACCCAAACTGTGAATACGGTGCCAATTTTGTTGCTATTCACACTTTAGCACAATGGAGTCGCTGCTCGGTGGATGCTAAGAAGAAAATTGGTACAAAAATATGGTTTTAAAATAAAAATTCGTGCCACAATTCGTATTGCAAAGATGATATACTAACCATGTACTGTGTAACTATAATATACTGTGTAATTAATTGTAGAAGAGTCGATGAACGCCGATGCAAAATTAGAGACTGAAACTGAATGGGGAGATGGACATATTCCTGAAAACCTAGATCCCCATGTTTATCATCCTTTAGTTGCCCTTAGGATAGCTATTAAGGTGAGTTATTATTGCTTATTTTATAACATATTTACTGAACACTTGCACAATTGATAGAAAAATACACCGATTTATATAATGCACTTATTAAATAGTAAATATCAGGATAATAGCAACATCACTGTGATATCACTTTTGTAGGAATGGCTTGGTGAATTTAAGAAGCACAAAACGATGTGGGGTCCAATGTTAAAGCCTCAGATTGTGTCCGCACCAATTCCTTTAATACCATCCGTCAACACATGTATTAGTATGACACCTACCACTAATACAGACATGCAAGCTGTAATACCTCCTTCGATTGCTAGTGTTTCAGGTGTATTAAATGGAATTATGGAAGTAAGTTGTTATAAACTACTACGATAAAGTATAAGTTTCCTTGTTGAAACTAAAGATTTTTATATTGTTCAGAATGGAAACATGGTCCAACCCACTCCAGCATCAACTATTATGAACAGTTTGGCGTCTGAAAATAAAATTGTGTGTGGAGATTTCGTTCACTCGGGGAGTTCCAATATCAATTCTTCTGTGGGATCCAATGATACATCTACAATGCCAGTAAGCATATGTTGCAAAAAATAAACACTTACCTATATAATACCTAAAATATTTTATTGTGCGCTCTTCAATTATCCATTATAAGTATTTTTCATTAAGTTGTTAATAAATTCTTAATTGAACGGCAAGATTTTATAATAATTTTATCCACTACGTTTTTAGAACGCTTCATCATCAGGTCTGGAACCGATGGATACAGCTACACCTCCTAATCCATCTCCTCCAGAACAAATGGTAGACGGTCAGGACAAATCCGCAGAGGACGTTTTAATGGTTGACACAGCAGAGAGATCCCAAGTAAGCATTCGTAGCAACAAGTGTAAAAACCTGATTTAGTAAAACTAGATGCTAACAATATTTAACTTTTCTGACGTTTTGTAGATGATGTTATGGTTATTTTCTTTAAAATATTCTGTAGCTAGTTTTGCGCTGTAAACAATTTTCAATTCAACAGAATGGAAAGTTATTTTCAGAAAAAAATTACGACAATCTTACTGAACTTGACAGTAGAAATTAAGTTATATAATTTTAATTTTGTTGGTCGTAAAACAGTTCCAAAAGCTTAAATATTTGGACTTCTAGAGAACATTTTTATATTTCGTAGGATATTTCGAGTCCGGATGAAGTTGCCGGCACAAGTAGTACATCCGTTAGTGTAATGAATTTAGATTCTGAATCTCCTAACACTCCTCACTCGTCCATGCAGGTTAATATTATACAACTTATTCATCGATATGTTGCAGTTGCTGTGTGTAGAAAATAATATTCACGAATGATGAATCTAACGTAGTACAAAAGTTCGCAGTAGTTTAGGAGAAAATATGAACCCATTTTTCCAATACTAATAAGAATAAATTATAGGTTGAGACACCGGTTGATGAAGAGTTAAAATCAAATGCCGATGAAGAACTAACCGTGGATGATTTGCAGTTACTCTGTGATCTCTTCTATTTGCCCTTTGAACATGGAGCGCAAGGTTTAAAAATATTACAAGAATTTCAATGGCTGAAGACAAATTCGAATATGGTGGCTGGAATATCCAATAGAGATAAATCAAAACCTGAGGTACTAATTGCTTCTCTGTTTTGCTAAGTACATTTGAACTTTGACTTACATACAGTTCACAAAATTCATATATTTATGACAATAATAATTTGATGTTTGCGTGAAGGTCGTGGAGTGGTTTGACCGTGCAATCAAGTTTGAGGTACTGGCAGATAACTTAAATAAACTTTTAACGAAGTTGAACGGCACCATAAATAGAGAATTACTGTATGAATTATACCCTTACGTATGGGATATGAGAGGTGTTGTTTCACTTCTAAATTCGTACATAAAATGGCTAGGTAAATTGAATATTTTGAATTTAAAATTTCAAGCACATATTATTCCCTATATGCATCTATTCCCTATATGCATCTAGACATAAAATCTAATATTTAACTGCTTGTTATTTAAACTTGTGCTGACTTCTGATCAAGTAACTTTATCAATAATTAATTGCTTCAGCAAGCTTCTTCATACGAAATTGCGTATAGTTTATACCAACTGTCGGTTTGCATTGAGAATCTGGTTTCGAATTATTACACATTATTATTCTCAGTTCAATTTGTTATTGTTATTACTGACCGCAATATCAGAAAACAAAATTTTGCTTATGATGTTTTGGTTCTCTTTGTAGATTTTTTAATGTGTACATAACAAGTAAGAAACTGAACTCTTGAACGTTTACCTTTAAAAGCAGTTATTATTGCATTATTTATTGCCTTGCTTGTTAATTATATTGCTAGCTTTACGTAAATCACATACTTTTATATTCCATAAGTTTGCCTTGACTAATTGGGATATCCTCTTTTTGTTTTCGCAGCATTGGGACAGATCCCTGCCAATGTGACATCATATGTACATGGAAGTTATACATGTAGGCAATTCTATTTTCTCGTCTATGTTATTTGTTGTTACCTCTTTGTAAATATGGTTTTGCCGTCTCTCATTTTATTTAAATCCTTTTTCCGTTTCCTAACCAATCGGGCACCTATATAAGTTTTAGATAATTCTAATGGGTGATTTTTATATTGGGTTGTAAATTTGTATATTGAGCTCTGCATGAATGCAATAGTACTGCCAATATTTTATATTATATTGCTTGTAGGAAGAGCAATCTTTTTTATTAATTTATTCTTTGCTTGTGTCATGCTTCTTTTTGCCATTAAAGTGTTTGTGCTTTAAACAAAAAATTGTATCCACAACGGAGTTGTTAGTTGTTACTTACAAATTACTATTGTATTGATGCATATATGGAGGAACAAGGAAATGGTTAATGAGTGTTATTTTGCAGAAATTGACAGTTTTCCAACAGTGAGTGCTAAAATTGTAAGCTTTTAAAGATTATTTAATGCTTTTAATTGATTTTTTCCTTCGCAGATCCCTTCTACTGTGAACACAGCGAATATGATTTTCTTTTTTAGGCCAAGTCAGAATGGAATAAAGGATTTATCTACAAATATTGAACAAAAGTACCTTGCTATCTCGTGAAATCCGGATATTAATACACAAAACGCTTACTTTAAAATTTAATTTCCCTAAAATACTGTTGGAATTGTGATAAATTACCTAGTGAAATGTGATAAATTGAAATGTGATATAGATAGTTAAAAGTTTAAATTATAGGAAACGAAACGAAATATTTTATTTTATTACTGGTTTAGTATATTATGCCATTGTTGTTATTACTATTGTTAATAATATGGTTGAATGTTGTGTTTATTAAAATTAGCTTTGCGTTCAGCATTATACGTTTGCTTTAGTAATTGTAACCTTAAAGTATGCACATCATTGGTGATTGTTAATGTTCAGCACTTTTAATTTTAGTTGTATATCTGCAGATATGGAAATTAAGGTTTTGGTTGTCTAATAATTCTGGTGCATGCGTCTGAACTATCTAATTAATTATTTACATTCCTTTACTATTTTATTTGCGAAGTAACATCTTGATGTGTTTGCCACATCGTCTTCATAGGTGTGAATGAGTAATTCTAAATGGTATTAAAAATAAATATATATTGGAAGAGTGTTTGTCTTGAATAGCAAATTTACAAAAAAAATAGTTCGTGTATGTATTGTGTCAGGGATGTTGGCAGAGCTTTGTAATAAATTATATTTATTCGTATTTATCATTAATGCTTAAGTAAAAAATACTTTAAATATAAAAATGATAAATTTTACAGCACATTGAATAATAACTCGTTTATTCTTTCTTGTAGGGTTTTCTAAAGGATGGAGAGAAGCATTTACAAGTGGTGAGCAAGAGCCATGGGTAATTCGGGGAGGTCTTACCTCCGAACTTCAAGTGAGTGAAATCAGCTTTTCACTTTTGTTAAACTGTTTAAATATCTTTTTATTACAAACATATACATTTTGTGGCTTAACTTGTTTAATTTTTTATCAAAGGTAATGTATATTATTATGAATAAGAACATGTTCATTATAAATATTCAATTCGTGCTCTAATAACAACTAATGTAATTTATTGTTCCATTATTTTTGAAAACAGAGACTAATTCCAGTTGATCGCGGAACTGATCTTTATATGTACAAAGCTCCTGATATGCCTAGCTCTCGTGTTTACACCGTCCGTCCGTATAGGAGTAGTGACGAAGGAAGCATTTACAAAATATGCATGGTTACATTTAAAGATGGACTTAGTGCAGCTGATGATCTTAGCGATTTTCCAAAATTACCTGGAGATATGTAAGCAACCCACTCATTTGATTTCGTATATTAATCTTCAAATGAGTTTGATACGTCAATTGATAGCATGTAGCTTTTACAAGCATACGTTTGTCAAAGTTAATTGCTAGACACAACTGTTTACTTAAAAGTAGTTTTCAAGTTCAACTATTATCACAGTTAACTCCGTTACCGCCGTTACGTTTTGCTATAATCATATTTTGTTTAAGGAAGCAGTTCTTACTTAGTGTTTATTTTTGATTTTGAATTTGCATTCACGCAAGAACCTTTATCATGATGTTTCTTTTCGGTTCATTTTTCTTATTAAACATCGCTGACAATTATAATTATTAGCTATATAATATTAAAATTAATAAATGAGGTGGCAGTATTGATGGTGAGGCTTGTGAATTACATTATCTATTTTAAATATATTATAATTTTAGAAATCATATTTAATTGGTGTTGAGAAATAATTTTGAAGTTGATTGTGTGTTATATTAAATACATTTGTTCAATTTTTTGCGTTTTAGTAAGCTGGGAGGATTTTTAAGTTTGAACGCAGACCTGAGTTTCGTAGTTGAAGATGAAAACGAAGTTGTCGTAGGTATCACTGTTGCAGTTTTAAATGGTAAAGAGTTCAGAAGAAAACTGAAAGAGGAATGGTTGACATCATTAAGGAAGAAATACCCCTTGTCTTCAGGTAGCGGAATCGAATTTGCAAATGTGAGTGTAACATTTTTACCTGCTATGCATCTGTATCTAGCAACCTTTTATTTTATGATGATTTTGATTTGATTTAATTTTTTTGATTTAATTTATTTTTATATTTAGTCTGTAGTTTCTACGGTGCACTCGGATATACGTGATGTACCTGAAGAAATCATGGTCAATTATCCTGCTGAAATACGATTTGCGATATTAACCCCCTTGGTTGACCCAAGTGTTCCAAAACGACTACTAACGTGTGTCTTAGCCGCACTAAGAGCTAATGGTAAACTTTTCATTTACCTTTGTTCTTTAATATATTTGTGCACACTTTTATTAGAATTGTTTTAGTTGTATTGACTTAATTATGAACTCATTTGTAGGAGTATTCGGCTGTTATGTAGAAGTACCATCTAATGAAAACTATTTCGTGGAGTTTCACACAAAAATAGGATTTACTGAAATATCTCCGAATTTCATGGGAAGAACATTTTAGTCAATCTGAAGAAGCTGAACTTCTCAAACGGTATTGGTCATGACAGAAAGCTACTTCCACTATCACAATGTTCATCGTTTAGCTATATGGCAGATTTATTTATTACCTAACTATTAGCTGTATTCGATACAAAGAATATTTGACTCTGAATTGTCTGAATATGTACGGAATGCGGAGACTTTTTTAATCGTGTAAGTCAACTAATATTCGATATTTTTCACAACTCTGTCAACGAAAAAGTACTCAATTCCACTTTACTTGAAATTGCAAAAATTCATAGCATTTGCTATAGCAGACGAGGAAGGCTGAAAACTTTTTTTAAGTGTTTACGGGAATACATTTTTTTAGTTAAGTCACAACACAATAGTCAATGGGAACAACTTTGTTTATTTTTAGACTTTTATTTAGCTCTAAGGCTTTGAATGAGTTTCAACTTAGCTGTATCATTTCATTCAAATCAATCAGATTGTAATTGTAAAGTTGCTAAATGAAGTCCTGACTTCTAAGTTCTAAAAGAAACCAACTTGGTGAAACATGGATTAATATGTCGTTTAACTCATTAATGCAAGCCATATAGTAAGTACTAACTGTATTTTAAGGCTCTACTAATTACTTTGTGACAATATATTGTAGTAATATCACTAAAAAAATCAAAAAACAGCCTTCCATCGTAACTGTAACTGCTTTTATGTATTAGTATCGTACACTAGAGCTAGCTCGTTTGGGTTTTTGCAAGCCGAACCGCTAAAGAGCCGAGCCGTTTACGAACGAGCCGCCAACAAGCCGAGGCGATAACGACGAAGCTTAAGAACCGCGTTGGGCACATAAGTACTAGGTCAGCGAAAAATGTACCAAGCGTGGTATTTTTGGATAATTGGGTGCATTGAGGACAATTGTATAATCATCTTATATGGCAATTTATCCAAAAATACCATGCATACCAAAATACCATTGAGTACTTCTTTCGCTGACCTAGTGCTTATGCCCATACCATAACGCATCTCTCTAGCTCGCTCGGTGTCGGCTTGTTGGCAGCTCGTTCGTAAACGGCTCAGCTCATTAACGGCTCGGCTTGCAAAAACCCAAATGAGCAGCTCCTTTGATAGCTCTATCATAAACTATTATAAAAATTGTTCGTGTAATTCTTATAATTTGCCATTTTGTGAAGCCTAAACATTTTCGGATACGATTGGGTGAACTTCTGAATACCACCTCTTTAAATAATCCTCCTTCTTTTTTTGAAAGCATTAGTCAACCTTCAATCATACTAAGTTGGACAGTTTAAATTCGTTAAAGCGAAATGGATCATTCATAATATTTTTCTGTGAACTTGGTGTATGCATTGTCTATAGAGTTGATTAATCTTATGGACAAATTCAGAATATATTTTCTTATTTCATGAGTAAGTAGTTGAGTTTTTTATTTTAAAGTTTTATATATGACCATTTTTGTCACATTGGAACAAACCATTAGTGATTAGTCAAACTTTTTATTGAAAACGTGTAATTGTTGCATTGCAAAGCTATAGCACAAAGTTGCAACCTCCTACAATTTGCTCTTTATTTTTCTATTTTACTTTAAGCGTTTGACGGTGACATTTTTTAGCTAGTTTTAAGTCCCAATTAATAAGTTTGACAAAATAAATGTGGGACAGCAGTAGGGAACTTTATATTGTCTGATGGGTGGCAATACAATGCTGTTTTAGTTCTATGAACAATTACAACGATTCTTTATCTGTAAGTTTTATATCCACCCTCGAAACCTTTAAATTGTCCAATGGTTTTTTATGAGTTGACTATTGTTAATATTGCCCAGTCGTGTTTGAAAATGACATACCAATATCAAATGACGCTGCCACATTTTCACAAGAAATGTTTCTTGAGTTTGAATAGAATGACGTAAGCAATCGTAAGCTTGATTGAGAAAAATAACTAAATAGATTATCTGTATTTTAGCAAAACCACAAGAAATCATCGACATGCTCTTTTACAATAATGACGAAACTATGTTCTATTACTCTTGTTACTCAATTGGCACTGCTTAATCATTATGTTTGGTTCAACAGCGTAGGATTCCGTCATTCATTAATCCATCTAAGGGGAATAAGTGGACCCACACATTTACAAATCTGGAATATAGAGAGTTGGAACCAGCAAAAGGATGTTATGACATCTATTCTGGAAAGGGACATTAGACGGCTTTTTGTTAACTTAGGTGTCTTCGCAGTTCGTCATGCACTCAACTTGGCATTATTCTTCTACTTACAATTGGCTGAAAAACTGACAATCGGCGTATAATGTTGAGTTCATTGTCGAACATTACTAAACGGCTACCGTTGTTACAGGTTCCCTACTTCGGAATTTTCTATTATTTTTATTTTTATTTCGTTCGTATTGTAAAAGAGCATGTCGTTCAAATATGGGTTCAAAGTAGGCGTAATGTCGTATGTAATTCGCCCTGGTCATATCAAATCTAATATCTGCCGGAACAACATGAAAGTTGTCTCTGTGCTTTCCATTTCTTTGGTTCCAATGTTTCGTAAGTATAAATATATAAAAGTCGAAACATTTTTTGAAAATCTGTGTCAATGCCAATTGATAAAGGTAATAAGGTTGCTAAAATTATTGCATTGTAAATTGTGAAAGGTAATAAAGTTGAATACATCAAGATTGGCTTGACTTCAATTATAATATTGTCTTTGTCTCCTTGCCAAGCTAGCAAAATCACTAATTTCCAAACAAAAATGAGGATTATACCGCCATTCCCACCAAATGTCTACAATCTAAAATTATTATATGCATTGCATAGTTTTGATTTGACATTTTTGTTTGGAAATGGGTTATATGTCGAATCTGTAACGGGACAACACTTTTGTAGTTAAGCCAATCTTGCAGAACATTATTGCCTTGAGTGTTTTCACTTGTATGAAATTTTCAATAACATTAAGTAAATTCATGTCTAGACTCTAGTAGCTTTGTTTGGGGTAGTGCTATAAACAGTCGTTGTTAGTTGTTGGTGATTATATTGGAATTAATTATTTTGTGAGTTTAGGTGTTTGGTCCATTTTGACTTTTATGTATCCATAGAAATATGAAAATATTATTTTAATTGCTGCATGTTAAGCAATACATATTATATTTAGGTTAAGAGCAAGGGCGTAACTACGTATGGGCCCACCGGGCTTGGG
>JABASD010000184.1:0-107460 GCA_019776165.1 Pogonognathellus flavescens
GTTTGCACTAACAAATGAAGACATCCCCCGTCTGGGGATATCCTCTGTTTGGGGTAGTGCGCCGTGTGTAACACGGGCCGTCCTCTAGTGATTTAAAATTACAGAACTTAGTTCCTTTGATTCGGATTCGGATGCACAGCGCCAACAAAAAAAACAGATAGGAATATATTTCAGATTCTTATTTGAATTTCTTATTAAAAAATTAAATTATCAATTACTTAACTAAATCATGGTGCAGTTGCATGCAACGGAAAGTGGGCAATGGTATGTAAGCTTTCGCTAAGTTCGTGGGTACTACGTACTACCTAAGTATTGTGTAAACACTTAATCTCAAATCAAAAAAGTTGAGAAATGAAAGTTGAGAAGAGAAAGCTGAGTTGAAAGAAAGTTTGATTAACAACTAGGTAGCTGTTATGTACCTAAGTGGACACATTAATACTTGATCATCTCTTGGAAAGGAAAAAATAATTATCCTTTCACATCTCTTCTCTGCGTTGCAAATTTATGTTAGACCCAACCATGTCAACCCCTGACCCCTATGTATCCATTAAAAATAATCTTACAACAATAGAGTTTCTATTTACTTAATAATATAGTTTCATTTGACTGTTGGTTAAAATCCTCATTACTAATTAACCATTGTATGTTTGACATTTTGCAGTTGCTAACGGAAAAGCGCCACATAATTTGCCAGTTCTTGTGTTCGTCCACGGCGATGACTATGGCTTTGGTGCAGGTCACGCATACGACCCATCCATGTTTGCAAGTCAGGCCAATATCATTGTTGTCACTATGAATTATCGTCTTGGAATTTTAGGTAAAAGATTTTTCTTTAAAACATTGTATTTGCTAACTTTTAGTAGTTAACTGTGAACACAGCACTAATGTATGCTTGGTATCTGTTATTCTATTAACACAGGTTTTCTAAACGCAAATTCAGATGGTTACTTCAAATCGCCGGCAAATTTTGCAATGCTGGATCAAATTGCAGCACTTCATTGGGTGCAGGTAAAATCCTTTTCTTTAATCCGTCAGATAGAGATAACACACCCCACTGTCGACTTTTGTAATACATATACGTGAAATATTCGAGGTGTTTGATATGCAAAATGAAGTTATATAGCGTGTGTGTTTTTTGTATCTACAATCTCAACTGCAATAATATCGTTGCAATTTAACACGATGTTAATAATTTCAGGAAAATATCATTTCTTTTGGCGGAGATCGAGCAAATGTGACCTTAATGGGTCACGGAAAAGGAGGGATTTTTGTCAACTTCCTGATGATATCTAGTGCTGTGCCACCGGGTGAGTAAAATTTATGACTTTTTCCATCTCTATATTCACTGTTACTTACGAGGTAATTTTATTCCTTTTTTGTCGACCTTACATTACTCACCGTATATCAGACGAACAAATTGACTGTAGCAAGAAGGCTGTGAGAATGTACTTTCACATTTTTCTTCCAATATTTTTATCTTATATAGTCTCTCGCGTCTACATACTGCTTCGTATGATCTTTCCTTTACTCTTCCCTGGCAATTCACAGTCCAATTCATATAATATTTTTTCTTTCATGTCCCCTTCCTACAAGTTTACTACATCCCTCCTGACTCGATTTCTTTTTAGTGAAGGAAAGAATTTCACATTACACTTGAGAAGCTCATACTCTGAAAATATTATGATGCACATTAATCCATACCTACTTTTTACTATCTTTGTAATATCATACCATATAGTACCTACTGATGCCTACTTACCTAAACAGGTACCAATGTAAACCAAAGTACATAGGTACTTATGTCTGAGTACCTGTCATTTTACATTATGTTTATGCAATAATAGTATAAGCAGTTCCAAGAATTTTGTAAGTAAATGCATTTCATTTTCATACATTTCGCCATGTTGTGTACATTTTGGTATTAGGATTGTTTAATTATGTAGTTCCTAATCTTACGTCTAACTGAAATAACAGCATTGAAATTTATGCTTTTGAAATGTTGACAGAAATCTTTATTACTCGCATCTTACAAACAAACCAATTCTGCTTTCTCAACTACAAACGTCCACTAGTCTAGGTCCTAGGTAATGTAATAATTGCGTCTAATCTTAGTGTGAACCAACTAACCTAATAAACTTAAGTAATCCTGATGGCTATTTGATATGTAAACCAAGCAAAAATTCTTTAGGCACAGGCATGAGCAAAAGTCTGAAAGTATAGTAGTAATCACAATCAGCCTTCTACCATATGTTTAAGTAGGCAGCCAGAGCCAACATTAGTCATGCCGAAAGCGATGTAAGTTTGCATGTAAAATTAGGTGGTACAATCTGTAATTTGACAGATTTCGATCTTTGTTGGTAAAGTTTAGTAGTTTAAAAGTGCAGAGGTCATAAATACTAAAAGTATTTTATGGTTTGTTTTTTGAGGAAAATGTATAGTGCCCCACTTTCTCTAAAAGCTTTTAAGGCATAAAGGTGAGTGTAAAGTTGAACATAGGTAGTTAACACACGTATGTAGACCGTGCAAATAAGCTGGAATATTTATTTTGTTGGTCATAATGTTATATCCTAAAAACTGATTATAGAAAACAGCAAGTTAGGAAAATATGATTCAATACGAAATAATCCTAGCCACATAATTTTAGGTCACATTAAACAGATTGTAGGAAGCCGTAAATCAGTGGAATGCAATCGTGGTTACATAAATTAAGGAATTTACTTTGATTAGTAGCGTGTAAAACAAGAATTCCAAAAATTTACATTTCATTGTGCTAGAGCTGAAGAACTAAGTTTATGGGAGTACATATTTAACATTTTTAGTATAAAGCTAGAACTTGGCTTGGCAGCTTTGAGCTTGAAATGCATTTCGTACCTAATGAAGGCAGTGCTAATAAATGAAGGCAATTTTTCTCAATTTCAAGCTACAGCAGAGTGCCATGATTTCACGATCAAGTACGAATAAATAAAACGGGAGGGCTTGTGTCTATAAAGGTGTAACACACACTTAAGTACTTTATGTAAAGAATGGAGTAAAGTTACTCCATTTTATCTGGCTTAAACTGAAAGTCACAAATTTTACCTAAATTTATCAGGTGAAGAAATCAAAGTCTATAATATTTCTTTAATTCAGACATCCATATGAATTGAAAAGACACCCTGGAGAGAGATCATTATAGCATTGGAGAATTTTAACGTGATACCAAAGCTGGAATATAGACTGATGCAAGGGGTATTTTCAGTTATTACTTATTACTCAAAGTAATGAAATTTTGTTTCAGTTCTCGTGCTGTACAGGCAGCCGACATGGCAATCTACATAGAAGACTCAAAAGTTTTATTGCTCCATATAAGACATTTGAAGCTTATCTTTAGTGTAAAACGTAGCCCCTTATTTTATCGCATTACGGCAACTGTTAAAACGCCGCAAAGTGCTATTCGTGCCTACCATGTGAGTAAGTATGCACATAGAGTTTTACCTTTCACGAAAACTCCCCAGTTGACACATTATCTACTTCAGATCTATTACCCGGCTCGAACTGCGTCAGTCAGTTCGTCAGCCGCATTTGAATACGTTTATCACCTGAGGATCTCAAGGAGTCTTCTAGTCAAGGCACGATCAAAGCTTCAACCGCTTTCAAAGCTTTTCTTCTATGGTGACTATATTTCCCTCCAGGACTTAACAGCTGTGCATGACTATGATTCCGAAATTTTTAAAGAAACGGTTGTATTACACACAATTTCCGAATTAAAATCCTCCATATGATATGCATCACACCACCGTACTCTGCGAGTTAATAAAGTTTTCTCTGTCAAGAACTGCATTAATAAAGAGTATATCATTTTTATACTTAATTTCATTACCCTTTCCGTGAAAGTCCTAACTTTTCGTATAAAATCCCAAGTGAAAGCAGCAAAGAAAGCATAGACATATTATACTTTCTTTTTAACACACAATTGCAATTCTTTTTGCCAGTTATTATTATACTACCTCCGACTAATGCGGAGAGTTAGGTATGGTAGATGAACTTCTTATAACAAAAGGTGATTATGTATTTTTATTATGATCCGAAACGTGTTAAGAGGTCGTTTAAGGAAACCACAAAATTCTTTTGTAGAACTTTTTGTTGCACTTAGCACTCTGAAGTGCGCAGCGACATTTTTAATGGTGAAAGCTTCAACCGTGATTTCATTTTTCATGCCATGTGTTGTGTGTAATATTTATTTGTTACATTTCTTGTTGGCTGACCCATTGCTTAACACCAAGTAAGCTTCCCTGTGTAATAATCTGTGAGTTAATGTAAAGGATTGCATGCGCGGAGTCAATTCAGACTTTCACAGGAGACTGTTCTCCACTTTCCATCTGCACCTATTAGTCACTCATCATAATATTTTATTGAGGGTTGCAAATCAAACCAGGTGAAAAGGCATATCTTTCGTATCATGTTATGAACAACAACAACTGTTGTTGCCTGAATGAAATGTGCCTTTTATTGTATTGAGTCGTAGTAGTTCTTTAGTGTGTATTGTGTATGTAGTAGTTTGATTTTGCGGTTTGGTGTTACGGTTTCCCTGTATTTATCGCCTCTTTTTATTGGCACGCAAACCAACGAGAAACGGGTTTGTTTCTCTGCAGATTACACCCGCACTACCACCCGTATGTTATATTTCGACGGTAGCAGGGTGCGGTGTGGGATGTAAGAGTGTGTGTAGCCTTCCACGTGTAGTAGTCTCAAGTCTTTGCTGTCTCAGAGTTGATTCAGTGTATTTATGTATATCCATGTATAGTGGCGAATCACCTTTGCGGCGGAGCGTGCCACAGCCTTAAAAGGAAAACTTAATTAAGATCGTAAAAGTGACATAGTGCCGGTGTGATTGATAGTCAATAAAAAGTTCTTTATCTCTATGGAGGTACTCGTACATTCTTCCCAGGAGCTAGGTGACTGCGCTGTGACTCTACCATGCTTCAATCCATTCTTGATTCTTCGACTTCGACAAATTATATTGCCTTTGCATGCTTTGCTGTTGTTGATCTAACCATCGTATCAGCTATATAGAAAGATACGATAGCTACTTAACCAACCATATCCCCACTTTCTTCCCTGAACATTGAACCGATACACACTGAATGTGTCCTGATCAGATATTATATGTGAGAACCCCAACTAATTTCAGGAATAAAGTTGCGTAATAAATGTAACGTAGGATTAAATGCTTAAAAGAGACGGAATGCATGTACCAACGTACCAACCTTGTACTTATTAAGTGTACGTACAGAAAGTAGAGTTTTTTACAAAGTGGTATAATAATAATAAAAGCTTAATGATATTCGAAACTACGGCTGATAACAGAATTATAATAGGTTATTGAAGTAGGTCTTTAAACGCTTATTAAGTATGAGTAGGTAGTAGGTATTACGTAGTGTACGTAGAATTTAAATTCAAAGCAATGATTGTAAATATGCAAATTACAATTTTATGAATAGGGAATGTTAAGTCGTGCTGAGCATTCTATTTCCGTCGTACTAAAGGTGAATTGTTTATGGATAAGTCATAAATATTTAATTCATATCGTGTTTCATATTATTGTAATACTGAATGTCACCGGTTTATTGAAAACAAAACCATTAAACAGCTCTATTCACAGGCTTTCTTATCAGCACTGTGAAATCTTGTAGCACAATTGCACGTACTTACAGCTTGAATTGTGAACGAACAGTGTACAAAGAAGAAAGTTTCAAGGCTATAAATGTTACTGCTACAAAGCCCCGATTAAAAATACAGCTAGGCTGCATCCTGTGTATAATGCATTGCTTACAATTGAATAGAAACATTCTCTAGTTGCCACTACATTGTATTCGGAAGTAATACAGTGTACTACAGTATTTGCACAGAGAACACTCAGACTACCATGGCTTAGGCATAATTGTTTGCAAAAAATATCGAATTTTATGGCTGTGTTAGTGCTTAGGTGGAGTATAAATTATGTAGTATGGGTCTACACTGCAATTGCAGTAAACGGCATAGCGTAGCATGACTGACCTATTTGAAGTTTACATACACTACCAGATTATGCAGTTCTCTGATCTCGAAAAAACTTTAGTGTGCTGCCTGGGTCCAGGTGCAATTAAATTACGGGAATGGAATATTAACAGCATTACTTCTTCCCTGTTTTCTATGTATGACTGCTAAACCTTCATCAACAAGGCTTGCGTTAACGTTTTACCGCACTTTCATTATTACTTGTAATACTTGTGAGTTACAGATTAGCCTTTTCTTTATATTCTCTGTAGTCTGTGGCTAAACGGTTCAAATATATATTTTCACTTCGTCTCCGTCAAATAATGATACAAGTTTATATCACGGTAGGCCATTAATTCATGTGTAGAGAGAATTTTAACTTGTTATACAGTATATAGGCTCCATTGCAGACATGAATTGCGAAATCTAGGTACCTACATAACAGAGTAATAAAAAATTAATAGCATAATTTTTTGCTTTCTTGCTAGTCGTAACTCGTAAGTAGTTGTTTACTCGAGTTTTAAAAAAATTGGCTATACTAGTGTAAAATTGCTAAAGAAGGGTCTCCGAATTTTTCAATGTACGAAAATGAAACCGGATATTTGAAAACTTTTCTAGATTAATTGGGATTTATGGTGCTTTGATGTAAAATACAAGTTATTGCTGTATTGCGAAAAGTAGGAGCTGTACACAACATCTTTGACAGAATAAAAACATGTATAGGTATGTTAATTTTGTGTTTAAGTGCCAGAAGGCTAGGTTGTGAAATGCCTTCACATATTTAACTCGTCAACTCTGTAATGTAACCTACTTACATTTACATTTACAGTGTTATATATGATATTATGTATGTACTGTGCAATTGATTGATTCATGAAAAACGGAGCTACAAGCTACAATGTCACATCTACATGATATTAGTACTTGTAGAAGAAGCTAAGGGGAAGAACTAACCAACCCGAACCGGTATACTCTTTAGTAATTTACCATGTTATTTGTAAAATATCAGATAAAGCTACTTTTCTCTGCAACAAGCCACAGAGTTTCTACTTGTCTATGAATATGCATTAGCCGTACGATAATATTACAAATCTTTACGTATGTAACCTGTTAAAAGAGTCTATTTAATACGTTAGTCCTGAATTGAACAAAAGGTGAAAATTGAAAGATATTATTATAAACTGGCTATAAAGTTGGTTCCAATAAAGGCAACCAAAACAAATATAAAGCTAACAGGAAACACAAAACCAAGCTGCAAAATGTTTACAGAAGAACTCACCTAGCTAGAAAGGTGTATCTGATTGTTAATTATGTGCATAAGTCTCACTGAGAAATGACTCATTCGAATAAATATCTGGGATTCATTTATTATTATGTAATTTGACTAAAAGTACCTACATCCGAGTTTACCTCATAAACACACATCAAAGCAAAGCTAAAGCATCTGCGTTCTACTTTAAACATATAGAATTTTGCTGATGTGAAGTTTTCAGGAATACAGCAGTGATAATTAGCTCAATCCAAGCTCACTTCCTCCAAGCGTAATATTAAGCAATAATACAATAGTGGAACTGCATGAATGGTTTCGAATGAAGTTGTATTGTAATGCCACAGCTATAAGCACCTTACCTGCTAATTAATTAGTGTATCAGCTACTACTGCTGTCAATAACATCCTATAGAGTAAATACTAGAATTAATCCACACACAGCCGTATAAACGTATGTGCAATGGAAACAACATATATAGCGAAAGTGTATTCAGTATTCTATGTTTTATTTACACACATGTTATGTATCTAGTTTCGGTCATAGATTTACAATTGCAAGTCATAGTTAAATTTTAATTTATTTTTAGTTGTTACATCATCAATTCATCAAATAATTATCAAAGCGTAAAATGTACAAATAGCAAGCGTAAATAGAAAATTATAGCCTTATTCTAGCCATTTTCTATGTTAATAATACGTAAGTTTTACTATAATATTTAATTAAATTGCATAAGATGATTCAGATTTTTTATGTTGTGCATTTCATATGTTGATACGCTTTCTGTTATGAAAGATCATTGGATTAAAGGCTATTCTATGTTATGCAATCCCTGTCTACGGTCACTGAGAATTATTTTCAGAGGACGATTTTAATTCAAGAATTCAACTTCCGTCTACTGATTTATAACGCAATTCTGTATTTATGATGAGACAAAATGTGGTGGAAGATCCTACTATTATAATGAATAAATGAGGGAAAACGGAGGCAACCAGGGTGGAACTAATGCTTTTTGACTGGAAAACTACAATGTGAATGTGTACACGTGAACGGGGTATCAATATCTAAATGGATAAGATTTCTTCGTGGCTGTCCGTGATTCCCCAAATGAAATACACCAGAGTGTTCAGCAATGCTCGTAGTGTGCAAAAGTGCAAAATCATTAGTTGGTGAAAGTGGAAGAGGGCTACTGACTTCGCAATCTATTTAGCAAATGTTCAGGGGGGAAGATACAACCCAAAATAAACAAATGTCTACGTATTTACAGTAACAGTACAAAATTCCATTATAATACGCATACAATAATTATGGTGGAAGAATTTGAGTGTACCTATTAGTAATTGCGGTCAGTTGATCACTCAAAGTTATTGCATGAATGCTTCCCGCGTGCTTCTGTGTTTGCACATGTAAAGGATCAGGCACGACAAATGTTTTGTGCCAAACCAGAAGCAGCGACGTGCAGTCTTGAAGTGTGATGAAGTGTGCAGTCAAGTTAAATTACTTTAGACCCTGAACAGATACGAAACTGAAACCAGAGGACTGAGTGATGACTGAGGGCAAAAACATGATCCTCCTCTCATCTATTCCATCCTTTCAAGATTCCCAACAACATGAGTAGGAGGTATACTCAACATTTTCCAATAGTTGTACTGTGGCTATGTAGTATCTTGTATAAATACATCCCACGTAGATATATAGAGCAGGCTGTACCATCTGTGTAATAAGATTGTGTGTGTGTAAGGACGAAAATAGTAGAAGTGGTGGAGCAGACAAATAGCAATGCTTCCTCCTCCGCAAAACTTAACCGTATTTGGAAGGGATAAGCTTACCTTTTACTATTTACCAACCTACCATGTAGGATTCACATACATAAAATGGTATGAAATGTTAAACTATAAGTACTAAATCCAAACTATATTATTTATATGTAGGAAGTCCGACAACAAAGCTTTTTGTTGTTAGAAAGACGGGTAGACCGCAGTCTTTACTATACACGTGTTCAATATACCTGGGTTATATTCTCTGCAGATAAGGTTAACGTATTTGCAGGCATATCACAGAAACTATACATCGTGGTGCAACCATTTTATCGGATATGTACGCAGCAGTGCCCTATTAGTCGTCGAAGAGTTTTCTCGTTCATTCAGCACAAGCTCATAAATGAAGTAGACAACGTAAATCCTAATTGACTGATTGTGAATGTCTGATTATGAGTAAATGAGTTAGTCGTAAGAGATAGGGAGAGAGAGAGAGAGGAGCTCGTTTTACTTTCATTCACCAAGATATCCAGTATCATGTTAAATGAGATCATATTATACATACGTAGTAGTAGTACGTAGTGGTAGTACTTCTCCTGGTAGCTGAATATCATGTTGTTTGCGATCAAGAAAGCATACTACGAACTTTTGTAGCCAGAACATAGACATTGTTGAAAGCAGTGAGGTGAAAGTAATGTCATTCCGTAAGTTTAATGTGCGTATACTGCTCTCTCGTCGTCTCTGAGCAAAGAAAGAGTCTCAGGAAATCTTGGCTCGTTTCAGTTTGCTTGCTCAATTTACATTTAAAATTGTGAGGAAATAAAGGAGCAGCTGGGATTCACTGTCTCAGCTCGTACTCGTACTTAACGTAACTAAATCACTTTCTCAGTTGCCTTTCTTTCTTTCTTCAGTGTTTTGTATGCCAGCAGGCTTAGTAATAGTAATGCATTGTATAGTTGTGTAGTTGTTCTAGTAAAAGTAAGAGTAATATCGTGCCCAGACCGGATAAGATACTTGCTTCAATGAAAATGAAAATCCAATTGTTTCTTGTGTTTTGCATTGTTTTACTCAATGTACGTTATTTATTCGTGTAGTGGTATCTGAAATCCACCACTACATCACACCATGTCAAGCAATAGCACACACACATACATAGTTCAATTACTTGTTTCCAATAGTATATAAGTACATTACTACCTTTCTGTCTAAAATACTCATGCATACACTATACCCTCCAAAATGCCAATAGTAAAAGTATCTTCCTTTCTTTCAACGTATGTACCTAGTGTAACCGAATTGTGTCTACTTGTTCTCTCCTATATACAATACAAAGGAAATAGAATAATGGGATTTGTAACGAAGATTCGTACATATACACACACACAAACCGTACACATAGCTATAGAGGTATTATTCGAAAGCATTATGAGTCAACAATTCCCTTACACAGTAGTTGTAGTAGTAGTAGTAGTAAAAGGCTGAGAGGGAAATCTATATTCAACAATACAGAATGGGGAAAGTCTTATTGCATCCTACTTAAGAATAAGAGTTGAAGTTCAGTTTAGCTCACAATCAAACTCATTCTACTATTTCTTGCTTTATACGTGTGTGCAATTCTACTACTCCTGTGCTACTACTACGTGTGCGTTTATGTGTGCCTGTACACTGCCGTGAGTAAAGATAGACACACATACAAATCCACTTTGAGCTGAGAAAACTAAACGTACAGGAAGGAGAGTGGGGAAAGCAGAGTCATGGCTCCGTTCCCAGCTCTTATCGATTTTCCCCTTCACTTTCTCTCTCATTCTATTCTTCATACAGGAACACTCGTCTATAGAAATATATATGCGGCTTACTACAGTCCTCGTGCAGATTCCCGTATAGTTCACTTGTTCTGCCATGAAACAGGAGCAACATACTACCACACCACGTAAAATAGACGGGAGCACACACACAATCAACCCTTTCTGTGTTTCTAGACTACGTTACGTACTACAAGGGACAGTTGATGTTGGTAATAGTTGTAGGAGTAGTATTTGTTGTAGAATATACTACTCTGCTGCTTTTGGAGAACACTTGCTATTCCTATGCTATTATACTCCATGCACGAGAGAGATGTGCTTTCACCCGAATTCTGCTCCTGCTCCTGCTGCTTGCTCACTCTTTCACTTTTGCGTCCTATCTTGCTATAACATTCTATGTTATGTCATGCTTTCGTCTGGATTGGTATTTCCACAGTTTCTACGGTACGGACTACAACACTACATGATATGCAGTATGTGTGTAGGAGTACTACTAGCGTAGCGTTCGTCTGGTTTGGCGAGCCTGTCGGCTTGCTTTATTCCTTTCCTGAGCAAGACATCAATTCTTTTTAAAACTTATGGGCTGTACACGTCCGGATGAAAGGGGAAGCGGGTAGTAGTAGCTTCATATAGACCCATAGAATAGTCTAAACCTAACCTTAGTCATCTATTGCTCTGCTCGACTTAGTTAGTTGTCTATCGTAGGTTGGCTATCAGCTCTATACATTTACACTCATACTCTCATGACACTGCTAGTTACTGACTTAACTACTATTCAACTATACGACCCTTGAGGAGAGTATCTGGGGTGAAAGTAGAACCAGAGTTGAACAAACATAGAGCACTGGAGGAGTCGTCGTGTTGGACGGGTACATACCTACTGTATATACACATCCTAATATATTTAACTACTAAATTCATACATAAGCACACTATGTCCATATATATGTAAGTGGTTTACCATAGAATAGATATACGTAGTAGGAAGGAATGTATATTTGATATATGTAGCACACAGACTTGTATAAAAAGTTTTGTTCGAATAGAGTTTCAACTTTTTGATAAGTCTTCTCTCTGGCTTGGTTTAGTTTTACCAGTTAATGCTAGGATGTTATTGTAGGACTGACTTAGTAAAGGATGTGCTAATTTTTGAGGGCAATGTACCTTGAATTATTTAAGAAATTTGGTGTTAGTTGTGTTTTGTATTTTCTAGACTTGGTGTTGTGTGAATGTGTTTAACAAGGGAATAAGATTAGGTAAATCCACATGAGATTTCTATTGTGGTCTAAATCTTCGTTCCTCTCTGAATAATTTACACTTGCAGTGTTGCAGTTTGGCTTTTAGGTTACATGTTTGATAGACGTGATGTCTATCAGCTTTCAAGTCAGTCTACGAATTGACGCCTTGAAATGCGTAGGTGCATTAATCTTTAACACAATAAAGAACATAAATTATGAGAAATCGTCTCAAAATCGAATCAATTCGATTTGTGACAGGGTATAATTCCAACTAATGTGAAAGGTATTGAATTTTGTAGCGTTAACTTAAAAATTTCAGCACGTGAAGGAATTTATTTCTTTTAGAAGTATACCATAGATGAGTTATGCTTTCATTCTTGATATATGATTTGTTGTCTTTGCACGAACGATTGGAATGGTTGTAGATTGGCGAGTTGATAGACACACCTGGACAAATTTAGAATATTATCGAATAATTCAATCCAATTAGACGGGTAAAGCATTAAGGAACATGAATTTTGCATGTTTGTGGATCCTATACATCCTATACTTGTATAATGCTAGTAATCTGCGTTGAAATGGCTATTAAATATTGTAGACTATAAAGGCGGAAACGATGAATCTACTTACTTAGACATTTTCATTTTTCCAAACTAATCTTTATGACTGGCCGAGGCTCATAGATCCACAGATAAATTAGACGGCAACAAATTATCTTGTCCCAGAAATTGACGAAGGGAAAATATATAATGGCTTTAACAATGTATACCCTTAGTTGGTTCTCCTTCGTCGTTTCCATCTTTACAAATGCCATGGAACAGTAAAGAGCCGAGGCTGGAAAGCCATTGCATATTAAGAATGCCACTACATGCATGCTTAGTCCGTAGCAGCTTGAAATAGTAGACAACTTGGCATCCAGGCCATGTTAAGAGATAGAATAGTGGAGGCCGTGCCAATTACTGTCAGAATAAATTGATCTGATGTGAGAATGTCTATTTAGGAGCAGTGCTATTGTGTGTAGCAAGCTAGATTGAGCTCTATGAAGTATTTATGAGTAAGGAATGGAAGGCATCGTCATATCGGCTTTTCTTCTGTCTTCTACTAGCAGGCTAAACGAGGAATTCTATGCATTTCCATCCTTTCTAAGAGAATACATACAAGCCACCATGTAATAATGCTAGTAACTCACAGCTATTAGTTCTAGACTTCTTGTCGTGATTGTTAGTTTCTGTCTACAATACTATTCTGTATACATATAGTGTCCTACAAAAGACCAGTAGACAAAGCCTTCGAGTTTGGCTTATACAATTACAAATACATTTGCGTAATAAGAGCAAGGGTAGCATTCAAACTGCCACCATTTAATGCTACTGCTGCACAAGAGCGAGAGATTTACACAGGTACGAATCAAATACTACGGTAAGTTTATGTAAGTACAATCTAGAAGTGTAGAAGTGAGGACTATGATTGCAGGCAGGCATATTTACGTATGTATTAACTATTAGATTAGACCTCGTGCATGAAACTAATTTGTATTTGCTCGCAGAAGGAAACACTGTTTTAAGTAAATGAGAGCACGAGCTCTCCTTCACAATGAGCACAACTCTATGCCACTGTAAAAGCTTCCTACTTTATTGTATGAGTGTATGGGTTCAAATTCTAAAGTTAAATCAGGATAAGCTGATACTAGGAATTTTCAGCCCACACAATCATTAGCACCACATGAGTAATAAAAAGTGATGAAACGCAACGCACAACGTGAAACACCAAAAAATATTAAACGAAAATATTATTATTTCGTGACTGGAGAGACCAAATAAAGATATTTGGTCAGTCAATGTGTGCAGGTAACACTAAACTACAAAAGAGCCAAAAGAATAAAATGAACTGCAAATACAATGTGGGTAGTGCATGGTTTGCCTTTACTTTTGTTATTTAATATATTGTATGTATATCGCCCGTTTCAAGCTCTTCCTGGTTTCGTTAAATCTCCGGACTGCCTTTCCTAATTATCCAACTGGATTTAGGTAGGTCTAGTACTTACACTAGTGATGTGGACTTTATTTTCTTTCCTGTGTGAAATTGCCTAGACACAATTAGAACGAAAAAGAAATCTAGCTTGCTATGCATATATTTGTAGATTCCCTTATTGACTTGTTTGTTTATAACTTTATAGTTATGTTGATTAGTCTTTGCTTGCCTAGTCTTGCTACACGACTTTGCAAAACTATGTACCGAAATAAGTACGTTGGGTTGTACAGCTGTTGGAATATACATTGTAAGTAGAAAGAGAAAAATGTTCGAGAGTTGGATATAAGTAGAACTTTAAGCTTTAGCCGGCTTTGGTAGGTGAAAGCATTATTGCTCGCTGCTACTATCATAGAGGTCTTTTCTCCAGAGGTATAATTATTGCAAGAGTATATTACTACGCTGAGTACGCTGTGGTATTTCTGTTGCCTTTTTGGAAAGTGATCGAGTGCAGAACAAGTGCTAAGAAATGTTTTTCTCTCAATTTCCTTCCTTCCTGCTGTGATGTCCTGTGGGCCTTCTAATTGACATGAGTAGAATTGATTGGAGTTTGTGATACAAATACAATGTATATACACCATGGTGTGTAAAAGTATAATAGTAGCTTAATACTTTTACAGAGGAAATATCTGAACTTTAATATCTGAATTACGTGCTTTACTGGTGCTCTTTTAATGGTAACTATATATTTTGTAATAGCAACTTGTGGTTTATACTTGTATGAAATTACTCTGCTGGATTATCAGATTTATAGCACACAGTTCCAATCTGTATTATGCTGAATTACCTTTTGTATTTTTCGGCAATTATTTCTTGTCAGTGAGATCACGGGGTAAAGAGTTTTAATAGCAATTCCCATTTATACTGGATAAAGTAGCAAACAAGTACTTCTTCTTGTGACTTGGAAGATTTATTCCTTCGTTCATTTCATGATTGACTGCTTACTCTGTGATTTAAGTTTTTTCATCACTCCTTTGCATAAAGATAGTTTGCGGAATTAGTAAGAAAGTGAGGAAAGATGTGGAAGCTGACCTTGAAGCTCAGAGATGTGTATTATCTCTTAGCATTTTGAAGGGGAAAGCTCAAAGCACCCATTACTACGTATACTATTCCTGATGAAAATCCAAAGGGCATCTCTCTCTGTCTTTGGAAAATGAGAAGACTATGGTAAGAGTATCAGTTGAAGTGGAAAGGAATAAAGGAAAATACATGGAGCATCGAAATTTATTTCTTTGGCTGGAAGGCGGATGGAGATAAATATGGATGGCGGGGACAAGGATGGCTCATGCTTTGCATAATAAAAAGCGAACCGAGAAATTCTCCATGGAAAATTCATGATTTCCTAGCCACGAACCAAAACCATATATAAGATTCCACAGTGTGAGTTCTTTCATGGTTTGGTTTGGGCTTGGTTGTGTCATTGTGTCTGTCTCTTGCTTCTGCCCACGTTACGCTTTACGTAATGTACACACACGAATACCTACATGCAGACAACCAGCCCCTGTCTTACATTATTACATACTTACCTTCAGTTATATCCCGCGTGTGAAAGCTAAGAATAATATATTAAAATATGCTGAAAATGTACTGTATGATCATTGCTGAGTACATTTGTAAGTAGAAGAAGATAACCTACTGCTGCTGGTCGTGGAGGTAGATGCATTATATGATGATGACTCTAAAGAAATGCCGTGTACAATGTACACGCGAATACCACTATGACTGTACTTATGCATTTATTCTGCCCTTCAAGGTACGTAGCTGTGGGAGTTGTTAGGATTATATGAACATACACGATTGCGTACGTTCCTTGTTCGCCTTGGCTCGCTTATCACGATGTTTGGTTTCGCTTTCACTGGATTTTCTCTGTATTATCTTTATGCATATGTGATGTGGCTATGTAAAGTAGGTAGGTGTATTTACAACGCAGGCATTAGGGGTTTAAGTTATATATTGTAATGTGGTGGTGTATCGTAATGTATAAGAGGATGATAGTATAATGTGCATATAATGTAATGGCATGTTACTTATCTACATAGCCATACGGGGAGATGGTTAGGTAAAAAGTAATTTATATCTCGACTCTTCTCGGTTGCGCTGTGTTCCCTCGTTGGTTTGTCTAGTCTCGTGCCTTTGCTGTCCCGTGTTCTAATGTGATGACAGCAGAGAAATTTTTCTTGCTTTTTTCGTCTTAAGCCAGCAAAGAAGTAGCACTTAGTTGTTCCAAGATTCGTTTTGGGGTAGGTTGCTTTTTAGTTGAGTTTGCTTTACTTTGCGTTCAACTCGTTCGCTCCTTCGTTTCGTTCGTTTGCTCCCACTCTGGTTTCATTTCCTAGCATTAGTGATATTTGAATTCCAGATTTCCCTGTGTCTCTACACTATCCTATCTTCAAACTGTATTTCGCTATTCTCTACAACTACTACTATGTCCCTCCAGCTAGGCAAGAGATAGATAGATAGCAAAAAATCCGCTTTGCAACTGAGCTGACGAGCCGAAAGCTTTGCTTAGTCGTACAGAACTGAAGCGAAAGGAAAGTAAAGTAAGCAAACTCTTTAGAGACAAGCTAAAGAGCTTAGCTCGTCTAATGCTGTCCTTATGTGTACTGTATTACTATTCTTATGTATAGTCTTACTTATTGGTTTTCTCAAGGATATTATCTCTCATGTAGTTAAACAAAAACCATATGAAAAAAGCCTTGTATATATTACCGGGCTATGCTTCAACTCCACTAAAACCACTACTGGCTTCTTCGTAACAATGTACTACCGAGAAAAGATAAAGCGGACAGTTTATCTCTATGCTAGTAGCTTTCATAACTCGTAAAAATAATATTTTGCTTTTTACATTTAAAATGAAGCTCTCTGCATTTGAATTGGCAGAAGATCTAAAAAATGATGTACCTTGTCCTGATAAATGGTATATAGTGCACCCTTCTGAATTGTGTGGCGGAAGTAATTCTCTGTTATCTACATACCTATGTAATACGTGCTCCAGTAGTACCTATCGAGTACCTAGGAACATGCAGAAGATTCTGATTTATGAAATGTTTTAGACATACCTATACGTAAAATTTCTTTATAGATTCAGGCAGGGCAAAACATATTTCTTGATTACCGTCGATAGTATCAAATACGTTCTAGGATAATATCAGGAATCGCAATGAAATTAGTTTAGAATTGCCTCAATTGCTAACATAATAGAGTCAGAGACTGTAATATATCATTTTCGGGCTATATATTTTCGATTTTCTCGAGTGTTTGATGTACGATAGTTGAAAATGTGTATGCTGCCTGTATATTTAATATAAAAATAACAAAAAGCTTTCTAAGAAGCAATAAAACGAAAATCAGTGTTTGATAGCTCAAAGGATTCCTTTGTAAGCGATGGTAAACGGTCTTGTCCAACGAGAGCTAAATGAAATCGCTTTTTAGCGATATTCTCTTGCCTTGTTCTGTACATGTAATTTATCTACAAAAAGAGTAAAAGTTATAGTCGCGGAATGTCTTGTCATTCTTAGTCTTCGTACATCGTACGAGCGTCCGTTGAGTTAACTCATTGCAACAACGTCACAAAATGGGCAAATAAAAATGAATTTTGTACAAAAAGAATGGTAAGGGAATTAAGACGCAGAATTGAAGAGCTGCCGTCCAACAAGATAGAGCTTATATAGGCGAAGCAATAAGTGGTCTTGGCTACCATTGTGTGTGCTTGTAGTAGTAGAAGTACAAATAAATATACTTAAATCTACTATCTGTATAAGTATCAGCCTAGTGGAATTTAGTCTGTAATTTTGTGTGTACAGAAATCGTCAGTGTACACAGTTCAGAGAAGTTCCTTGCACTGTAGTGGAGAACTTAAATATAAAGTACCTATTCCAAGAGGAAATGACAAGAACAACGTTGAGAACAAAAACCCACATGAAAAGCGAGCTCAAAATTGAAACTAAAAGCTTTTCTATTAGGAAAGCACCCAGACAATTCAAGGACTGAAATTCACTATCCCCCACTGTAAACTACGATGATAAGATGGATAGATAGACAACAGGATTCAAGAATACTCTCTCCTATACTATTTACAGACACTGTACTAGCGTGGTGGTGGTTGTATCTGTATAGTAGCAATGGGAATCAAACAAGAAAAGAGGAAGAACAAGAACAAGAAGAAAGCTATAGAGCGCAACGAAAACACAGGAGTCTGAAGAGAGTAGTACAAAGCACTTATTCAGCTGTGTGTATCCAGAACCAACTGTCTTGTCTTTTACCCAATAAATTGCGACTAAAATAAACTTAACTAAAGAGAAATGGCTTTATATAGTAATAGCCACCACTGTACATATAAAACATACAGATGTACATAAATATAAAGCCTAATTCTAAAGTGGAACCTACGTAGTCGTACTATTCTCCTCTCTTATATAACAAACAGACTCTCACATTATCAACTTCAGACTACATGAAACTCACTTTTATTAAGGCACGACATTTCCTTCTATTCGCCAATTATTCAGCATTAACTGGTCAAGACATATAGTATTGAGATATTAGTTAATGTTACCTATTCATATAAAACAGTTCGTATAAGTACAGTATAAACATGAAACAGGGATGTGAGTTTGTATGAGCTCTTCCTTTCTGCGTATATCAAGAACGCGTTTTGAATTTTCATTGTATGGAACGTAACAAATGTCAAGTCATGGAAGGAGCGAAGCAACACACTTGCATTTACTTTGGTCGAGAGGGAGAAATTCTTAATTAATATCATTTACTTTAGTGTGCTTTACTAATGGAATCCGTCGAGTTGTAAATTGTCAGTAGTTCATAGAATAGAAATAAAAGCGGGACGACCTTAATATTTCGTTCGGTTCAATTGAGCAACGGCGGGGTTGCTGTCTTTCTTGCTCTTTCTCTCTCGTTCATGGTCTACATGTAGAAATTGTAGAGCCCATTTACGAGAACAGGACTCATATATGTGAAGAATGTGTAATATGGCCATAGACAGCGAACAGGGCAGTTTTGCTCCTTCCTTTATATATCTGAGTTTTAATGTTGTAAAGTATTAAATGTATTATGTGAGACAATGTACATTCACAATACTTATGGAAGAGAATGGTACTTATGGGAGTGCCGAGAAAGTGTAGCTCTGTAGAATTAGAGCTGGGTAAGTAAGTAGTACGGAGTGTGTTCTGGTTAGTGGCAAGAGGAAAGGAAATAGAGAAATAGCATTGCCGCCTGTTCAACAACTATGGGTTATGAAATGGTTTTATGGAGGACTATGGCTACTTTTGTACTTTCACTTGCGAAGTGATGTGAGCATTATTTCCCTGTGCTCATTCAACACTAGGTACTTACTTCTATACACACGCCACACTCAGCATTTTGCTTTGTGTAAACTTTAGGTGGGTGGATGGGTGGTTGATCCTTCGAGTAATTTGGCGAGGCACTTACGGAAGACCCCATTTGGGTTTCCTGTGCCTTCTGCTTCCGCTTTCCTACATTACGATATTTCTATTAGTCCACGTTTCAAAATCCAAATAAAAAAGATACTGTAAGATTCAATCTAAAGAAAATACAGTCCACGTGCTTCTTATAAAATGTGTCTAGACTTAATGCAATATGCGATTTTTATCGATGAAATTATTTTCTGTCATAAATTGTCAAATAGGTGAAATTGCGGATTTGCGTTTGCCCTGGCGTTTCTTTTACATAGGGTATTTATAGTTTCCAATTTTTGTTTCGTATATTGTGTGGTGATAACCTTTGGGTATTTGTGTGCGATGACAAACGGTTGTCATTGTCATCTCTGAGTCTTTGTTTGATGTGTTTGCATTTTCATATAGCAGAGAAAATATATGGATTAATTATGACTCTCTGAGTATTCACTAAAGTTTAGTAAGTGGGCTACTATGCTTTTAACTGTTCAAGTCGGTATATCACATAATGTTGTTTGTGGTATAATAATAAAATTATCTTATAGTTAGTAACTTATGAAATAAATATAACTGGGTAATGGTGTTATTATCTGGGTTGCATTATTGGTTGGTAGGTTACTTTTGCTTTTACAGTCTAACAAACTGCGGTTTTATTTACGCAGTACCAATCGGACGAGGACAGCTGACTTTTATAATTGGTTTGGAATTGAAAATTGCACGATGTGTGTAACTCCTATAACCAATTAGCTAGTAGTATATAGATGCATAATATTCATTGTGTAAGGGATACCTTGCAAACCTTCCTTTTGTATAATCCTTACAAAAGCGTGATTGTTTTCATGGTATATTGACAATTAATAACGTGCTAAGTTATAAACCGTGTAATGTCCGGTTCGTGAATGACAAAACAAAAAGGTAGGTATACATAGACGGCCGGGGGAAATTGTTTGGAGTGCAATTGATGTCTTGAATTGGGACGCGTCAAGTTGGCCACAATAGAAAATGCAAAGAGAAGCAAAAGGACAGACCACCACTGACGAAGGAAGTGTAACAGTAGGTTATACCTGTACAATTTATATGAAACTAAATACAATGTGCAGTGTGATGTTTATTGTACGTATGAAAGAGGCAGTTTTTAATAGAAAATGAAACGGGGGACACAATCACATAATTAACTATACAGTCAGGACAATGTGGCACTGTCTGTGGTGGGGGGAAGTGGACAGAATTGTTTCACGTACAGAATAACAGTCGACTTTATGGTTATTATACTTTGATCATGCATCCAATCAAGTCATTCCACCGTCCATAGCCAGAGCCACCACAGAAAATTGTATGTGTGAGCTGAAGTGAGTCGAAGTTAGGAGAGTAAAC
Organism: Pogonognathellus flavescens; assembly: GCA_019776165.1. Lineage (NCBI taxonomy): Eukaryota > Metazoa > Arthropoda > Collembola > Entomobryomorpha > Tomoceridae > Pogonognathellus > Pogonognathellus flavescens. Next base: position 20,911 of record JABASD010000184.1, read on the forward strand.
CAGAACAAACTTATATTCTGCTGAACTCGACAAAAAGGCATGGCTGTGTTGTTAGTATTTTAATGGTAATATGTAAGGTATTTGAAAGGAATGAGCTGGGGCGATGCATAAACTAATGGAATGTAATATAATATAAGCTCATGTAATCTAATGTGAAAGCTTGTTTGCCAAATATCGATCCGAGTAATATAGCGGTCTGCACTCGTGTTGGATGATGTGCAGAATATTTGGTTATGCAAATTTAAATGGGGGTTGCTTGGTTGCTTAACAGCAAAAAAGATTTTCCAGTTATTCCCTGACAACTGCCTCATGGGTACAGTCGCCACACTACATCTCTTCCCGTACTTCTAATTCCTAATTCAGCCCAAGGAGATCATATGGTAGTTACGATGTTGTGGATGTAAACTTGCACCAGGAGATTGGGTCAGAATGCCAAAAAGTTATTGTGGCCTTTTTATTCAGAGACAACAGCAAGTGTCTACATCCTTCTCAACAGCTCTAGATAGATATAGGTAAACACTTTAGTTTTATGCAGACAGAGGAGGATAGCCTTCTGTACGGTGGGATTGGTTACGCTCCTCTATGGTGTGACACTAAAAGGGAAAGTTTCCTTCCCACTGCAACAAAACAATGTGGATAACATTTTCTTGGCAGAATAACGGCTATTTAGTTTTTATTCCACCAGTCTATGCAGCACACCCGAATAGGTGTATTGTGCAACGTTACGCTAACAATAAGCCCCAGTCGATTTAGCTCAGTCAAAATAACTTTAAGACACAGATAAGAAAATAGCGTTGATAGACAGTGTAAAATAAGCGTTTTACACCATATACCGCTAATAGAAACTACCTAGGAAGTGTTATAGGATGATGGAGATATATCCAAATCCAAACACAGTGTAAAATATAGATTTGAGGCACAGTAGTGATAGAAGAAACGATTGTGACGGCGATGACGAGAAGTTATAGGTATCTGAAAGGAAAAGGTGTTCGCGTCTGAGAGAGGAAGTAAAAAGCAATAAAATTAAGACTCGTGCAGCGTACAAAATAGAATGGATAGAAATGGCTTGTCAACCGCAGTTGGTTGCAACAATGCTATTTGTTGCAAAGTTGCAATACACCTACATAAAAGAAAATTAACTAGGTAAGTAGGTGCTGCATGTTCTAAACATTAAATCTATCGGAGCGAATGAATCCCCTTTCATTTAATACTCTGGAGGAAATACAAACTCAGGTACATGTCATTTAAGGAATACAAATGTCTTTACTAATTGTCACAGACTAAACAAGATTATAGATAGTAGTAACTAACATACAAAAAGATCAATCTTGTTAGCAGGGCACAATCAGGTTATAAATTATGTCGAATTGATTACATACACCTCTGGCAACTAAGGTATCTGTAATTTACTGAACTTACAATAACTATTTCTGAACTTGAAAATTGTGAGTAGGTACAAATATAGCATAAATGCAGAGAACATTTTAGCCAAAATATTTTTATAGGTACTACACGGAAACTTTCTCTTTTATTTTTTTGATTGAGTATTTAGGTGATTGTAATTAATCTGTTGTAAAGTTAAGCCGGGACATAATTTGTGTGTAAGTAGTGGAATGAATGAAATTGCGGACATTAAAAATTGGTGGGAAGTGAATTGAAGCGTGGAGACAAGAAGTGCCGGTGGGGATACGGGAGAAGATGGTGGTGGAAGATATTAGCTTGAGGTAGATGGAAAGTAGAAAGTTGAATGCAAAGATAGTAAAGCTCAAAGCTATAATTCACAGTTGTCAGATGATGTTAAGAGTGAGCGTATGAGCAGTGAATCTATCTTCAGGCATGACCAAGATATTTGATATATCTAAATAGGAACATTGAATTGAGTGAATAGGAGAGGGGAATGGACTTAAAATTCATGGCATGGCTTATGTGCCTTTATGGTCATTTAGTTTGACTCTAGCTGGAGAGAACGTAAAAAGCTATAGTTGAATGAAACTAACCTACTAACGTACTCACTTCTTACAGTGGTAGTGAAGTCGAGGAAAGATTTAAACAGGATATTTCTCTCGCAGAGTTTTGTGTTGCGAAGCCAAGAAAACCAATCGGTATGTACGTAGGGAAAAGAAACCTTTCACCGCAAGTCAAATCATGGTAAAGTAAGGCAAGCACTAAAATATATATATTTATTTATACTGACTCATGATTCCAGTTTTGCCATTTCGACACAGCAATATAAATTATTATAAAGCAATATATCTTATACATATTTATTGCTTTATCTGTATCCATCGCGCATTTACTTTAGCAGAACGTAGGTACTCTGTATGCGTGTAAAATATACACTTGTGAAAGTCTCTCTATAAAATGTTCCGAGAAGATGTGTACCTTTCATTTTGTATGCTTAGGGGAAACCTCTTGAGCCAAGATTCTTTTTCGAAGAGACTTTAATAAGAGCCCTGTATCTGTGTGATAGGCAGTGGTTTTTGTAACAGTTTACATGTTATGAATACATAAGGTGTACGTTCACAGCTTCTGTTTGCACAAAGAAAATATCTTCAAGCGATAGAGGACTTTCTCTTTGCACATCACTACATTATATTCATTATCTCATCGATGCATCTTTGAAGTGGGTTTTCGGAATGCAATTAACCTTTATTCGGAGTGTGAATAAACATAAACCAGTGGTAAACCAGTTAGAAAAGCTTCGTAAGCAAAAACAGATTTAAAAGCACCATGTTTCTGATTTAAATGATCCTAAATGGGATAAGAAATACCCAGGTCAATATACCGTCAAAACTATCTTGAAGCAGTAATTAACTTACACTATAGACCCACAGACAAACCAACAGACATAGAATATACCGGTCAAAATCGGGTGTTAGTAAACACACTTAAATGTGGATTTGATAACCAAAAACAGTTTAAAGTAAATGATTTGTATGAGTGCCACTGACTAATGGTCGTATTTTGTTGGTCTCACCTAAAATGAAATAATATTTTACATTACATACCTACTATACCTACCGTATGCACTTGCGAATGCACTATTCGCACTTGAAACTGAAACTTATATTTGTTCCATATGGGGTTGGTGGAGTCATTGAGTCTATCACAACAATGTAACGCAAGTAGTGTGGAATACAAAATAAAACATTTCTTATTCATAGGTATGAAGAAATAAGAAATCCCAAAGTGGCACGTCATGCGGCATGCACAACTATTCATTCGGTTCGTGTTCTTTGTGGACTTTTCTTACTTTATTTCAGCTTTAGCTTTATACAAGTAATATGGAAAGTTTACTCCGTGTTATTGTAGAAATGAAAACTGTGTGAAAACGAAATGACTACCTATTTCACTATTTATACGTAGGTATATGAAATGTAATGTAGACTCATACAAATACAAACACAACCTCTGGAACCTCCTGTGCAAATGGTACGTTTCGTATTGCCCCTTCCTTACGTAACGTAATACTCTTTCTAGCTTATTTTCTCTTCCGATGTGACTGAAATGCTTCAAAGTCATGCAAAACTCAAGAACACCCAAGTGTATTCGCTATATACGGATTTATACAAGTATGTACTTTACATGTACCAGGAGAAGTCCTAGTGTACCTAACTTGACAAGAGATTGAGTTGAGGAATGTATCTTCAGTAAAGAAAACGATATGTACCTACTCCAGTTACATTTCTAGCCGTAGATATTAGTGTATTTGTTACACATTTCGGTATTTTGATGTGTATATATAAAATATTCTTCCAATTCGGAAAATCAGTAGTGATGTTGTAGAATTAGGTTTGGGATATTGTAGCTGAGGTACCTATATACTACACTTTTGTGGAAATGGATATGGGTTGAGAAACACAAAGCCTAGATGTGGTACAGTAGTTTGCCGAGTGAAGAAAAAGAAGCAAGAGTTTCTTGAGGTTATTCTTTGTAACTGGTAACTATACACTATATTATTATTATCTATATATCCGGCCTGGTTTATGTTTGGAAGTTTTTGTTTGTGTGTAGTATGTTGTATGTATGGGCTATACGGTTAACTGCTATATGTTATGTGGTCATGTGTTTATAGTATTTGAGTACATACATACTATGTGAAGCAGGGCAACCACTATTTCTGCCACCAAGTTTGATAGAACTGTATTTTGTATTCGAAAGGGAAGAAATTGAGGTTATACTATTCTGGAAAGTTTTATGTAAAAGAAGAAAGTTTGTTCGGTCTTGTGGGTTTTCGGATTGATGTATGTTGGTGTATCATGTACCTATGTGTTCTATTTTTATTTCTACTGTTTCTTTTTCTTGCTTCACCATTTCACCTGAATACGTATCACTAATACTATTTCTGATGGAAAGAGAATCGAGAAAATATTCCAGAACGGATATTATATACGGAAAATAATGTATTAGATATAAAATAAGAGCCCCGAGTCGAAATATCCAATTTCCTAAATACTTTCCGCCTTTTCCTTTCAATATGTATTTGCTAGAACTGTCGTATGTGTTGCAGTGAAAACAGTAGTAGACGCGAGTGGAGAACCATTGCTAAAGAAAGGAAGAATAGGAAATTAAAATGTATTTTTGTTTGCTTGCTTATGAAATGTGTTTCCTATTGTTTTTCATGTTCATCTTGACGATCTATCTCGGATGCTGGAATTGGAATGTGAATGCACACAAACCTATTTGTAAATAGGTCTGCTATTTCATCGAGTCATTCTGATGTCAGGCTCAGCTTTGTCACCTCTCACGTCCAGCCTATCTCAAGGAAAAGACTTGGCGAAAAAATTCGCTGCTACTGTGAACTGTCCTTCGGAGCCTCCTTCGACAATGCTACATTGCCTTAGAGAGGTTCCTATTCAATACTTCATCCAGTCTGATGTAAGCCATAAAAATTCTTTCTTTCTAAGAATACAACTAGTTACCTACCATCTGCAAATTTTTATGACATCCGATTGTGATTTCATGCACATATACCCACATCGTAATAAATAACTCAATCTACCACACCTTGTTCATAAGTACAATTCTAATAAGTCAGATGCATATAGTCAAACCAAAATAATATTGATTTTATATGCAGGTTTTTCTTAAATCACCGTTTTCTGCAATATCGTATTCAAGCCTTCACTTATACCATTAAGTATGTGCAATCAGGATTTCTTAGGATTTATGATTGCGAACTTGTTTTCTTAATACTTAAGAACTTAATGTTTTCCAGGTTAATCTCACATACAAATATTGAACAAATTCTGCATTTTACTGGAGTTACATGAAATTTTTAAATCTGTATGTAGGAGATTACCAAGCATTTTTAACACAATATGATAAACACCTTGGTGGCATCAATGCTAAATTAAAATACATTGTATGTATTACATATAATATGTGTTATATCATATCTGTAAAAACAATACGTTTTCCTAAACAAATCGTGAGTATTTAGTAGCTACCTCTCGACTCTACTGTTGGACTATATTGAAACTCATTGTTATGTAGTATATTTGGCCTGGAAATAATTCATTAACTACATTTTCTGTTTAAGCAAGCAAAATTACGATTGTTTCTCAAACTAAATTACTTTTCCGTATATTGTATTATGTGTATAAACTACTAGAATTACGAAAGACTCGTTCATTGCTTGTCCTACTATTCGATTTGTGTTTTAGGGCGTACCAAGAAGATTATGAGTAACATAGAATCGGATTGATGTATATAGACGTTTCAATAGAGCAAAAAATGTTGAAACTGTACGATCAAACAAGTTGAATTGCATATTTCTTGAGATGTCCTTTAGAATTGAGGGATAGAAAGCGGTCGGTCAGTCAGAAACATTTTGTGCCAAATTGAATGTACTAATATCCATAGTTTCTTGCTACTTCAATCGTAAGTGTTCTGAGTGTAACATTGAGCTACATTCAAGGTTGTAAAAGAAAGTAGGTAGTAGAGATAGGTATGTGTATTTTACTCTAAACTTTCTATACTTTCTGCAACGAATTCTACACTTTTACTAAAGCTCTCTCTTCCATTCTTTTCCTTAGTGAGCTTTCCTTCACTTCCATGAAAACTTCCCGAAAGGAATCTTGAATGAAGTATTTTTGTAGGGGAAATTTTCTTTGACTTTAGTTTTCTATTTTCCGATGTGCACTCTACATAAAGGATGATAGTAACATGTAAAGATAGACTTTTCTGGGTACAAAGCCAAATAGTAGAAGTAGTGTAAAGTAAAGGGAATAAATGCTGAATGTGCGAATGCGAATTTCTGCAAATTTAAACTCCCTTATGTGTAGTCGTGCACTTCACCATTACGGAGACTGCCTTGTAAAATATTCATTTGCAAATGGTACGTTGGCACACTGCTCTCTGTGTCTATGTCTGCCTGCCCTACATTAAGTATTGTAATACTTGTTCCATATTCCCTATATCCGTATCCTTCCTGTCTCAATACTCCGTATCAAAACCTACATTATGTTCTGCTCTGTTATGGTTTATGTGAGCACAGTGAAGTCTTTACATACATTATTTCAAAGACGAAAGTCATGTCTATGCATGGCTTACTTTACCACCGACGCCGAATATTGCTCCTCGTAAAACAATAGACTGAATTCCAAGAGGTCCAATCACCTTTCGTATTCAAAAGTCCCAGTCATCCACTATATACAAACATTATGAGGCTTGCTTAACAAATGTTCCCATTTCTCATATTGCAGTTTTGAAATCCTTCATATGAGTGTTATTTTTATCAATTCTCTAATGAGTAATCAATTTGGCTTAATTATTTATGTGCATAAATATTTTGTTTTGTAAACCAACTCCGTATAAGATATGTGACTTATTTTGTGTGTATTTTTTGAAATAGTTGTGGGGCCAGTTTGGACCTAGTGACGATGGCGTCATTATCGAAGAAGGAATTCGAGAAAACGTACTAAGAGATAGATTAGCTCATTATCCTCTTTTATTTGGTGTAACCAAAGTTGAAATGCTCCCCTGGCTTAGTGAGCATGATGCTGCTTATGGCCTTGAAAATGAAAAACGTAGAGAGATACTCAAGCAATTCGTTGAAAAATATTACAGGTATGTTTGCCATTATTTACTGAAGTCTTATACAGAAACTTTTTTGCTCAACTTACTTTGGTTGATCTAGCAAAATGAATTGAAAGCAAAAGCAAGAATGTATTTGAAATAAGTTTTACAATTTTATTCTACGCAGTGTTCACAGAAATGAAATTATGGCTGCAGCTATTCACGAGTACACTGATTGGGAACGTCCTGTCCAGCATCCAATAAGTGTACGAGATGAAACATTAGACGCTTTGGCAGATGCCCAAGTAAGTAAATCCTTAAGTAATCATTCCACATGCAAATGTCCACTGTATTCTGTTTTACTGCACAGACGCTCGCTATGCATACCAAGTAAAAATGATAATTGGATCATACGAAGATCTTTAAATTGATTACATTTTTACTCAAAATTGTATACAGAGAGAAAGTCTTATACGTAGTAAGTCTTGTCACAAAGAGAGAATATAGTTTCGAGAATTTGATTAGTTACCTCATCTTCCTAGTATTTCATTCATGACAAATAGCACATGCACATTGTATATCACAATATGCAGAAACTGCGAAGGCAGTAAATCTTAGAAAATTGCTGTTCGATACTCCTAATATATCACAGAAATGAACAGCACAGATACGTAACAATATTATCAATATATATCTTCCATACTCATGGTATTCTTTATGCGGGGTATTTATTTAGTATTTGTGTAACATGTTAATCATCTCTCTCTTACAAATAGTTTTTAGTATAGAGGAAGGCTCTCTCGTAAATTATGAGCTAAGTGACATTTATTTTTCCCTAATGGCCGGGAGCAATGCCCAGCAAGGCGCATTACTGTATGTAATGTGTAACAATATATCAAGAAAAGAGGGAGTCGAAAAAGAAAACTCAAGGAGCAAGTATATAAGTGCCAGTACATACAAACAGATACAGAAGGCTTAACACATGTGAAGAGGTAATGGTAGTAATGCATATAAGTACGCAGTTCCATATAAGTGGGATATGATTTGAGATGTGATGTAATGCGATGTAATGTGCAGAGGCATGAGTAGTAGTACGGGAAGTTAACTTAAGGTATGCAATGCAATGCATTAGTAAGAAAATGTTATAAGAGCTACGAGTACGAGGATACGCAACACAAAAGCTAAAGAAAGTAACTAATGGTTTCCCATATTTTACCTTGGTACAGGTTGTGGCCCCATTGATCAAAGTAGGAGACTTACACTCCCAGTCCAATACTAAGTCATATTTCTACGTCTTTGAGTACCAGTCCAAAGTCTCCGATTACCAACAGGTAAGTCTAAGCAAGTTAAACCTTTATATGTTCTATTACTACTTGTATACATACATATACAATTTAGTTCATGCAGCCAGCCCATTGTCATATTCCACTGATGAAGATAAAGTTAAAAGGGTCGGGATAAACTCTCTCTCGGTCTCATTGTTCTTTCTATTCTATTCTTTGTCAAAGAGAAAGATGAAACTCACAAGATAGGTTTCTACTAGAGTCTTCGTTGTGTAACTAATGTCTTGTAGTTACAGGAGACACAGTTACTAAGCCACCGCCAACGCCAAGTTGTATAGGAACACCCACGTTGCTTAGTGCTTACAGATATACTAAAGTACAAGATTACATGTATAATAGTTAAGGGCATCATTTTCGTATCACATAATATTTACTGATTTGTCATGTAGTAGTATTCTCATGTTATTTCTATTTTCTTTGGTTTTCGAGGTTCTCTCATTGTCAGTGAAAGTAACTAAATATTATTTTTTATTCCAAGAAATCAGACCAGGCCGAATGATTGCTGTTCAAAGCTACCTATTACTAGTAATATGAATTCGGCGATTGGGTTTATATACTAATTTATAAGAGAACCTCAACAGAGAGCTAGAATTTTGGTTAAGGCCACTTGAAGAATGATATTCTCTTTTAATTTCAAAGGGTTAACGAGCTTGCATTGCGTTACGGTGTTGAAATGTAGTAGCAGACACTGGAGGCAGTTCAGTGCGTAAATGGGGGGAGAATAAAATTACGGGAATAAAACGAGAGAACAAAGGAAGGAAAAGACAATAAAAATATTCTACGAATTCCTTATTTGTATGTAATGTAATATGAAGAGGACCGGTGAAGAGGGACTGGAGATAGTGGGAGAGATAGAATAGCTTGTGTGTTTGAGGAGGGTGGGTGGTTGTATAAACTATGACGCTGGCTTAAGTGAAAGTCTCTTTGCCTGGTAGTATCAGTAATAGAAAAGAAAAGGAATTTCAACTAGTGCATATTTTCCTTTGAAACAAATAAATATTTTCAGAGGCTGGGCTGCGTTCATGGAGAAGACGTGATGTACGTTTTTGGAGTACCGTTGTATTTTCATGGAAATGAGAACAGCCATGGGAGTGGCAGTGGCAATAGCAATAGCCGTGAGCCAACAGGAGCTGCCTCGGAAGATACGAGTAAACAAGACGGAGACTCTGGAGTCAGGAGTTCCAAATTGGGATTTTTCAGTGGAAACTTTACTCGCAATGAAGTACAACTGTCCCAAACTGTTATGCTCTACTGGGCCAATTTCATTCGGACAGGGTAAAAATTCCTTTGCGTTTTAATACTTACGTCTTTAGACATTCTGTCGCCTTCCAACCCGATTTTTCTTCAAAGTTAAACTTTCGGTGAGGCAGCGGTGCACAGGAGGAGGATATCTCCTCAACCAAATTGACATTTCGTACAGGGCAAGCGTCTACAAAGCGCAAAGTGTAGTGGCAGTATAAAAGTTGAATGAAACCATCTGCTGTTTCATTTGACTTTGGCCTTGGGACTCATTTCTCACAAGTATAATAAGAGAAGCTATTTTCCGGCCGGTGACTAGAGAAATGTGTGCAATTTAGTCTGTGTGCATTGTAAAGATTGAATTGAAAAAGTGCCAATTTAGTAATTGGAGGCGGAAGGAAAAGAGGGTGAGAGTATGCTAAAAGCACAGCACGAAAAAGGAAGAATTCTACATAAAAATATAGCCCCTGCAATGCGCCTCAGTAAATTCTATCTGTTGGTTGTGTACATACTGTAGTATAAACTATAAACACGTTAAAGTAAGTAGGGACGCTTTCTCCAGCTACGTCCTTATTATGGCATGTCTACGTCTATCCACGTTTGTTGCTTGCATGTTGCATTATAGTATTGTGTGAAAGCAAACGAATACTTACTCAGCGCACATAATATCTGTGTAGCAGAGGAACATCCATTATTGGAGCAAACCAGAGAGAAAGATTCGTTTCGTATACACACAGCCCAACAGTGAAATATATACTGCACACTCTTCCACTACGTACAACATACTCTATTTTCTTTGAGTTTCAAAGCAGCAGTAATGTGATGTAGTTTATGCTCTATTATATTGGAGAGGACTGGAGAAATAGTTTTTATGGAGTTTAGAATGTAGTAGAAGTGGATGTAGTTAGATATCTATATAAGTAGTAGTTCAGTTCGTTCACAGCGTCCGCAACTTCGGCAGTGTATTGCGTTGTCCATTATGAACTCCTCTGCCATGCTGCTAATACCAGTCTATAATGCAGCGCTAACTTGTCTTGCTTTACTTTCGTAGGAATCCGAACGAGGAGAAAGGAGATGGTGACTCGTCCGGAAGTACTGGCGGCAGTGGAAGTGGTAGCCGATTATCGAGCGATAAGTCTGTCAAGCCAAAAATTATAGAATGGCCACCGTACGATCCTCTGTATAAAAAATATTTGAATGTTGGTAAGTCACAGATGCTTGCTGGACAAATATTTTATATGGACAATTATATACGTATTTATAGTTCCACCGATTTCACCTAAATCTCACCGAAATAGATTTATACTTTCAAGGGGTACGCACATTACAGCTTAGCTTCGTAGAAAAGGAGATGCGATGTGTAGAGTACTATGTGTACTTTACTACTTAGGTGTGTAAATATTTTAGCACACAAATATTAATCACTGTGAATAAACCTACATTACTCAATATACGAAATAAAATTGCTTGCTTATAATTCTTTTTCAGCAAAGTTTTACCTGTAAACTGGAAATATTGTCAGTTCAATTTAAAATGGTTATTGCCCTTTGACATTAATTTGCTTGGTCAGAAACCCATATTTTATTAATACGTAAAAGGAAGCGGGAGATGCGTACATGGTACATGTAGTAGTGGATGTTGTAGAACGGTTTATAAAAGGAATTGTAATAAATATGTACAGATACGAAACCGAGGATCAGAACGCATTACCGAGCTCACAAATTATCATTCTGGCTTCACCTCGTGCCGGATCTTCAAAAGAATGGCTATGGAGTACCGAATGGTCATCACAATATTAACGCGGGCTCTTCCAGCGCCTCCATTCCGATTAACCCAGGAGGATTACCTCCGCATCCAAACTCAGGTCTCGTAATACTGCCGCCTGAGGATACAACTCATAACTCTACAACGCCGCAACCGCCTACAATCCAACTGGTGGGACCACCTATGTGGGAACATAATCCCAACAAGCCTCGTGGCAACTTTTTTCAAGGTACACTGTCTAGTATTTAGTAATTTTCTACCTTCCCGTTGTCTCCACCCCGTTACACAGCACTGTTTAATACGATACATACACAATACTAATTGTCCACTGGGTCGTTCTCTGCCGTTTTCATGCTTTCTCCCCCGTGCACTATAATTTCTCTTTATCTTTTCTCCTGTGCATGCACGCACTGTAGTTTCCCTCCCGGATTCAGTGCGTTCGTTTTTATTCATGATTGTTTTATGCTTTCCAGTATTTACTTTTTAAGTAAACACACTGCCAGTTATTTGCTTTGCTCTGGACAGAAGGACATACGAACGTAAGCAGAAGTATTATCTCGTGTCACTCGCACTTACTCTTATTTGCAGGAACAGGTGACGGTGATTCTGTTGACTCTGACGGTTTTCAAATGTATTCGACAGCCTTGTCCGTAACTATTGCAATCGGTTGCTCACTTTTGATTCTGAATATACTTATATTCGCTGCGTTTTACTACCAAAGAGATAAACGGAGAGCAGAAGAGTCTCAGAATTCTCCATCTCACGAACATCAGCATCATTCTTCTGGCGGAGGAGGTCCAATGTCATCAATGACACATGCTGTTCATGGAGGCTCAGCTTACAAAACCGATCTGACAACGTTAAGTCTCAGTCGTCGTAAAGAAAACGGACAGATCGTTCAAATGGCTCAAGGACAACAAATGTCTCAACCAATGCCAAATATTTGTGGAGATCTTCCTGCCATTGCTCACGTGCAACATCATTCTTCGGGAGGTTCGGACTCAGGTGGAGATACTAATTACGGTCCTTGTTATCAACAGCAGCAGAATCCGAACAGTCGTGGAACACTTAAAAGAACAGTTACCACGAATACACAACAGCAGCAACATCAACAGCAGCAACATCAGCAACAGCAACATCAGCAGCATCAGCAGCAACAGCAGCAAGAACAACAAAGTTACGAAATGTCAATGCCCGATGCGGTAATAGCTGCAGCGATGATGAATGTGAAGTTTGATAATTCTCCTGAATATGGAAGTGTGAAAGGCTCAGGTCAAGTGAGACGCTCAAGTTTAACAATGAAGGAACAGTTGCCAAGCTCAACAGGGAGTTTTAGTGCGAGTGGTTGTGCCCCTGCGGGTATTTTACAATATGACAGTGGTTCGAGAACAGTTCCTCGTCCTCCAAAGAGAACTACTCCGACTGTGAAATTCGGACCGGAAACTAGCTTGGATAGTCCTCCTTCTGCTTCAGGAGGTTCTACTACTGGCGGTGGAGGACAGCCAGGAAGTTTTTCTTCACAGACTTTGAAACCTTCCCTGAAGAAAAGTGTCAACTATTCACCGAATGCGGATGAACTTCGCGTTTGAAACTAAATTAGCTTGTGTGATTGACGAAAAGTGCAATGGCAATGCAAGGAAAATAATACAATGCAATAATCTCTAATCACGTTTTTTCAATGCAAGTCTAATTTTATGACGCAGAAAGTTTATGGCATTATTGTACAAAACCATGAAGCTGCTACACGGTAATCATCGATATTGTGACGGTTAAATGGAAAAGTTATCGGGAGAATATTGATAGGAATGTATGATTGCAATGAGCTATGCACCAGTGAATACTAAATAGCCATAAATAACGTAATGTTGGTGGATGTTCGTGATATATGTAAATAAAAGTAATAACACTAATACGAAATTTACTCTACGAGGATGTAAATAAACTCTCTATACTTCAAACTTACAGTAATAAGTTAAAAGTGCCAATCGACAACCAAAAGTGATGTTCAATGTGATGTGCCTTGGAATTTTCCAATGTTTAAATAAATAATTACTATAGTTGTACCACTCCAGAATACTACTAAGAAATAATGATAATCATTATTGTATCCATACGCAATATCTTGAGTGTATAGCTTCTTCAATGTCTTGTGAATTCAATATCAACAGAGCAAAAGTGTAATAATAACATGAGTGTGTTGGTGTTGATTATGTTACCTGCGTATAAACCATCAAATGAGCGAAAATAAAATATTACAAAAATATCCAGTCATGAAATGATACTCATTCACTTTACAATCCTAATTAGCTAGTATTAGCTTTTACACTTGTTTAAAAATGACACATACAGTCTTGACAGTCTATATACAACATTGTAGGACTACCATAAAGATGAGAATATGCTACTGCCCGTGTAGGTTAATTTAGTGGGTTGCCACACCACATAATCATGTAACCAAATTGTATTCAGCACGAGTATCGTACTCGTAAAATATTTGTTGTTTCTCTGCACAAATTACAACTCTGCAAGTTAAGTGAGTATCGTAGGAGAATTGAGACGGTAGTATAGTTAAGGCTTCTGTTTCACTAATGTTCATTTTATTATTCCTGCTGGAGAAGAATCCCGTTCTAGATGCTTGTTGCCAGTGTTTTTGGTAAAGAATGATAAATTGCCCTCTTGGTTTCTCTGCTTAGCTAAAGTAAAACAAAACACTATTATTAAGTCAGAGGTAAATTACCAAAGGTCCAGTGGTTGCATAAATTTCCGAGGTTGATCAAAAGATTAAGTGCACGTATTATAAGAGCAACCATATCCAATTGCCACCCATATGGAATCCAATCCCGATAATAATGCAGTATGTAATACCTGGTTTTATTTTATGTGTAAATTGTAACAATCGGGATCAATTCGAGGTACACTTAATGCAGTTACCGATGTGATATATTTAAGTGACAATTGTCAAAGGAGTGATAATTGTATTATAGGGAAGTAGCTAATGAAAATGTGAGAATCGTGCGTACACGTAATTTACGGTTCTGTGTGCTCCAAAAGTCCCTGGCCAACACTACAGTGTAGGTTTTCACGTTCCGTAAATAGAAGTGTACATACGTAAGCAATAACAATTGCTAGTATTATTTAGGATCAAAGGGAAGAGCTGGAGAGTCCTGTTGTATTTGTGCAAGGTTTGACTTCCCTTTTGGCTTAATAAGAGCCATTTCGTTGACTTTTCCATTTCCATTCATATTCACACTACATTTAGATTTATGATAATATAACGCACTTATTCATGCCCTTACTTTGTGCCATTGTGTATTGCTTTCACTTTTCCCATTGTACTCTTCTTTCCATTATGTCCGACATATCTCCATGTACTATTAGAAGTGAATTTCCTCTCACGTATACTATTCATATTCGATAGAGGCATTAACAGCCAACTAAAATCTACTTGTGAGCTATATGAGTTGCAGCATCCATATAGGCGAATTGCACTATAGCGTGGAATTCAATTGAATGTATTACTCTCGATTTCTACACACCCCTTTGAGAATTAGCATTAGAATTTGCACTTTACAAGAGTTGAGCCAATTTCTTCACTGTAAATAGCTTAGCTTGTCTTACGAGCAGTGAATAGGATTTTAAATTTAGCTGCTCTATAAATACTTCAGTCTTTATTACCTTGCATACTCACATCATGGGATAAAGTAGAATATTATACTCTCCTAAACCCGTACGTATGTACCTACATTATGTATTTATGTTGTAGTGGGCATTTTGTATCCAACTTTATTAACGACAAACTTATAGACAGAATTGTACGCATTTGTTAGACTTTTATGTTCATATGAGTAGGTATCTCTAAAAATATATTGCAATATAACCTACTCTGGTTGGTATACTATAGTTACTTTAGGGAATTTGCTGAACTACAGTTCGATTTGCATCACAAACGCCACATGCTTTCACCTGTAGGTATTATTACTGCTTTTACAACTTTTACATTACTTTCTTACAATTTCTTTTAACAAAAAACATAGAAAAATCAAAAGTTATATAGAGAGGGAAAGAGCGTATTGCCATATTGTTACAACGTATATATTTGCACATAGGAATAAATACTTCTTCTGTGGTAAGGATGTGACAATATGGCATTTACTTTTGACTTTCATACACATCCGTATATTCTTGGAGTATCCTGGAGATTATATTCGGGCTATGGTTTTCTTTAGTTACTATTCTAAAGTATACACTGTGAATAGAATGTTGTAGCATTATATCCCACAAGTGTGCACATGTACATTGAAAATGTATATCTATTTATAAGGTATCCCTGGCTATGAACTTATTCCAGGCAAGGGTTTATGTTGCACAGTTGACTAGATTTTATTCCATTTTTTACGCCCGCAGTTTCTTTCGCATCTGATACAGTTGTGTGGCTCGCTTGGGTTCTTTATGTTTGTTTCATATACTTTCTTTTTTTTCTTTGTGGAAATGTGAAAACGCGAATGTGACTTTGAACGTTCGGCTCTACTTTGCATCTTTTATTTCATTTTTCTGTTTTTGTGTGAGTAAACTTCACAAGCACCCAAACTAACACATACTTCATCGAACTGCGTGAAAATACAATCAGATCTATGTCTGTGTAAATAATGTTATTGATGTTTGCGTTTTCTCTATGCAACTACTATACAATGTGCAGAAACACACGAAAACCACTTTCACGTGTGAATAACAAACAGCCCACAATATGGCTAATATGTAACAGTTATAAACTTTAACTGTTACAAATACTATATAACTTACAGTGCATACTGCTGCATTCTAGACAAGGTTCCTTACCTACATAACATGATCTTCACCTTTAATGATACTGTGGGTAAATACCTTTCATTCATTTCAGTGACAGTGGTTTCACTCACTTTCTATGGATGATATGACCCTTAGAAAAATTAATGAAGTCTCACCGGTATATGGCACATGCCTAAAATTAACTATAAACATTTTGTAGCACAATTAATTCAAATTTTTGATCTACAGAATGCATGATTTGATAATACTCAGTTTGTTAATTAAATTGTATAGCTGTCATTGAAATTTGTGATGCGAGTATTAAGTGAAAGTTACCCTCATCATGATTAGATCATTCCCTGAATTTTATATTATACCTACCTACTATCAGTTATTGATATAATTTTATTGTTCGTATTATAGTTTTCTAGTATGAAGCGTACTTTTAGTATATTTAAGGATTAGGTTTAGGGAATTTTGCAACTTGTTCTAGAATAGATAGTTTGACTAACATTCTTTGGAGCCGTAATTCGGTTGACTTTCCTGTGTACATCTGGAGTATTACTTCCTTATCACGGTCTGGTAGCCTTAATTTAAGCAAATAGGCTTTGCTGCGAGTCAACTTTCAGCTTTATTCTTCTGTAGCATTGTTGTGTGCCGTACTCGAAAATTGTCTAAATACATTGGAGTTTCCTCAGTGCCTTCACAGTATTTCTGTGGATTTCCTTTGGTGATATTAAACTTTGCTTTCTCGTGCATTTCCTGTGTTTTGCCAGCAAGTCCACGGTCCAGTTACTCTCGTCCCTTTCCATTGTCCTATCGAAAACTGTGCTGTCAGTGTTCCTTTATCCTGAACTTAGTATGGACAATCTTTTATTTTGAATAGATTCTTTCCTTCTTCGTACACATCCACTACCTACTACAGAACTCTGTACAGTTTGCCCTTCTCTCTCTCTCTCGGCTTTCCTTTGCTGTGGTTTACTGAAGTACTTCTGACTTGCACACATTTATGTTCTATTATGTTGTGTGTTGAAAGCCTATTGTGCTGAAAAGTGTTGCGCTATGGCTATATAAAGTAAATGGACGAAGCGGCAGTTGAAACGAGTGGAGTAGAATTCCGTGTGAGTAGTAGGTATATTGAAGGAACTATATGTAGTTCAAAACTATCAGGACTACTGTTTACGTCGTAAAGTCATCGTACTACTCGACCATGGCTATATCTCGCCATAGTTGAGCAAAATGGGTCTTAGAATAGCCTGGTCTGCTTTTCGTCCCGTTCTGAACTGAAGTGAGCTATGAACGAGACGAGACAAAAAGAGGAAATCAGCCAACCGGGACTGGCACCAGAAGAAATCGAATTTTTCATAGTCTCCGTATTTTTTTCTACTTGGCCTTTGTACCAAGTGTAACAGTACTTTATGTACATGTGCAAAAGTGCTTACTGCTACTCAATTTGATCCCGCGTTCAACGTTTTCTTTACTTCGTGGAATAATAGAATGTACCTGACATGACATGACATCAATGATGTAGTACACAGATAAGTTTTGCCAAGTAGCAAGCACGCTTACTGCTATTTTATGCATCTCATCCTCATGAAATGTTAAACTTTCTTAGAATGATGTGCAAGTAGGAGTAACAGCAGTAAGTAGTAAACTTGCAACTTGGTAAACAAACTTTCTCTGCCTAGAGGCTTGTACTAGGAGAGTGGCGCAAGTCTAAGTAAGTAGTAGTATAAAACCAGACAGCAGCGTGAAGAGTTCATTAATTCTATTTATATACAAATGATTCAAGAGAGAGAGCTAGTTTTGATTTCGTATGTAAATAAGGAGTTATTACGCCTGACATTTATGATTTTCCGTAGGTGTATTCAATGAATCCTATTTATGTAAGCATACTATTTGCATGACTGCCAAATTACAACAGTATTAGCTCTAAATAGGTGCACTAACAAGCCTGTGCGATGTAAATCTATACATTTACATGAGAATGTATTATTCCTTACTCCATGAAGCGTTAAAGAAAATTACTACAACTACTAGTAACAATGTAACAATGTTATTCTTGTTCTGTGTGCTTCCTACACATAAATCAAACATCTACTATCCAAATAGCATCTCAAGTTCTAGAGTTCATTTCAGAATTTAGTAGTATGCTTACAATATTATATACCATACCTATTTGAATCTGTGGATAGCTACCAAATGTATCACCGTTCTTCCTACTTATTGTAGTAGTACTCCCTAACAACGTTTTCTTACACATTGTAATGTTCCAAAGATGTGTGTGTTCTTGTAGACTCCCTATTGGTTAAAGCTAGTACTTGTATGTGTATTTACATCTGTAAGGTAAAATAACATAATAGAATATGATTAGAGAATCTCGCTTGGCAGATTACACGACTAACTACGTAATGATACATGAAGAAGATCTTGGCTTGCCAATCAACCGAGAAGACCAAAAGCAAAGAGTACACCTACCTTCACCGCAACCTCCGCCCTGAGCTAGAATTATAACCACGTCTCTATGAATTGTGTTATATTTCTAAGTAAGGCATGGTAATGATATAACATTAGAACTAAATCTGAGTTTCTATTTTCGGTACGGGATTGTATGAAGAATATTACTACGGCTGTTGTACTTTCGTTCTTGTGAAGTTCCTCTGCCCTTTACCCAGCACATCAATCTTCCCTCTTTTCCACCAGAACCTGAACAAGAGAAGGAAGTAACAAAAACTGATGTGATGTGTGTTGTATGTATGTGTGCGAGAGAGAAGGAAAAAATATAGAAATCTTTTTTCGTTTCATTCCTACTAGACTGGTAGTAGCAAGAAGAAGGATTCTCTTTCTTATAAAAGAACGCAGCATAGTTCTACACTAACATATCCCCGTTTCCATTGTAGTTTTCTGGATTTTGGAAGACGAAGCAAATGTCTGTGTTGTGTACGTAGGTAACGTGAATACGTACCTATATTTTATATGTTTGAGTTTTCTGTTCTCAACGAAATACTAAAGATGTAACTAAAATATCATGAGTGTAGTATACTAAATACACACAGCATAAAGAGGGCTAACACAGATGTAGTGATACCAGTAGGGGGGATAGTTCTGTGTGTGGTATACAATCCTAGACATATATACATGTGCGGTGTAGCATTCCTATTCGAAGACTTTTCCCTTTTCTTTATTCTCACGTTCCTACAATGGAACTTTCTTTTTTGAGATTGAGAACACAATAGAATACGTAAGGAGAGGAGAGAGAGGAGGCCAAAAAAGAGACAGCATAGAACAGAACATGGCAGAGAGAGTGAGAGAGAGAGAGAGAGAGCGAAGCATTTGGTAAAATGCTTTTCGCCCATTGAGGGTATACAGAGTCACAGTATTGCTGATGCATTTTCTAGGTACGGTATATAATAATATAACAGAAATAAAGCAAATAAAATACAGTAAGAAGTCGTCAGCTCAGGAAAGAAAGGACATGAACTGTTCAGTTTTTGCTTTGTAACTGGGAGACGCTACCGGTCGAAGGAAGCGAAGTGCTAAAGTGAAAGCGTATGACATAATTGACATGGAGATTCCCCCAGTAGTAGAAATATACTGCGTTTTGACAAAATACATACACTGATCAGTATTTGCTGAAATGTAATGGAGAACAAGAGAGACAGAGTGTTAGGAAAATAAGGTACCTGTCTGATTTAGGACTTCTAAGGGAATTGTCAGAAAAATCGTGAAATACCCGAAATAACTCTACGTTTTTCCTCGAGTTATGATAAATAGAATTGATGGAGCGGAAATAAAGGATGCCACTAATGCATAGAAGATTGACACAGGTTGTAGTCAAATGACCTACCTACACGGAGCATCTGTCTCTGACAGTTATCCAACAACAGAGCATTAGGCCACGATTGAAGTGTACGTGGCAAGACATCTTGTCTCACTCTACTACCCTACACTCTGCACATTCTACACAACACAAACAACGTCAGTGTACAAGTGGGAGCGACATTGAAAATTAAATAATTTCTCCTTATTCTCAAAGCTATGTCCCACAAACAACATCTGACTTGAATGCAAATTATTTACAGTTTTCCTCAATGCTGCATTCTATGTGCATACATTTCTTAATTCAAATAAAGTACAAATGGAAGGACTTACCTAATGTTATTTGTGTATTTCGCAAATAACATACAATCCTTTGATCACAATAAATAGCACTCGCGCAGAAAAGAAAATACACCCAGTTAATAATTTTGATGTTGTTAGTCACAGTTGTGTAGGTTTATTATTAGAGTTTTTTTAAAAGTTATCATTCCATTAATCATCAGAATACACACTGTAATATTATACGTAATGGGTTTATTACAATAATAATATAGTGTGACTCCCTATTGGCGTAACTCTTTTCATCTTTACGTAACAACACTAATAGGCAATAAAACTAATTGCGTAGTACGTAAATAAAGAATGTTATTGTTACAAAAGTTCCCTACCTTAATAAACTATCATCCTATTGTATTACCGCACTACAAACATAATAATTACATTTTAATATTCACTTTCATGGAGGTTGAGGTAGTCTTTACGAGTTTGCACGTTTCATCATTAAAAGTACTAACTTATACTAATACCTATGTTTTGCTAATACTGCTGGATAGGGAGTTGTTGCGGCAAATTCTCTCAGCAATAAATATAAATCTGACACTTGTAAAACGAGCTGGATAGAATTATTCTCCGGCCATCTTGCATTTCACCCGAATTGCAATTGAAAAGATTAATTTGTGGTGAGATTAGTAGTAAGCAGCATTATAATTACTAGACATAATCCTTTTCATATCCTCGTCAAAATCGGATTCTTCTTCTGCATCTGTAGTATAGAGGGTCGTTTCATATTCTAGAGAATTGTTCTTCGAGTTGCGTAAGTACTCCATGTCTAAAGTAAGCTTCAGAGGGTCGAGTATAGCTTGAAGTCTTTGTGAAGTAGCCTCTACCAAAATGTCTAAAACGTAAAAAAAAATGGAAGGGGGGAAGTACAGTAGCTATATATATAAACGTATATCTTTTTCTCTTTTAGGGTGGGTCGATTGACAAATTATGATATATATGTAGGTGCAGTGTGCGCAGAGTAGACTTACCGTCAATGATTGCAGTGGGAATTGTCGTGTGCTCCAGTTCACAATCAACCATATGATTAAGCCATGGAATGAACCGACGCTCAATATCTGCTCAAAGAAAAAATTGATGTCAATTTATCTAACTTTCAAAGATGTAATATCTTTTATATTAGTTAGAGACATACTCAATTGAGCACTATCAATAAAATAGCCTCGTTTTTTCAGCGATGCACAAAGTCTTGCTTTGACCATTTCCATAGCCGATCGAGCGAAACAAGTCTGTTCGACCAGCCCTTGGAGTATTCTCTCCTCTTTAGCGTCTGTAATTTTTTCTTCTGCAATTTCATTTTCTTCAAACTTTTCAAGTTGAACTCTTTCTGCTAACTGGGATACATTTCTTCGGTCATCAAGCTCTCTTTGTTTCATTGCGTTTTCAAATTTCATTAATGCCGAAATTTCTTCTTCCTCCATCGTTTCCAAGATAGACTGCTCAGAGATCTTTTCAGCCAATGTTTCTGCAATACTCTCAATTAGTTCTATCAAGTCAAATAAGTCACAAACTTCTATTTGTGTAGACACATCGATTCCACAACTATTTTTTTCTTTTGGCTTCTTTGCACATTCATCACTCGGAACTACATAACGAGGTGTCTGAATGGTTTTATCCAATAATTTAATTTCTTCGATCGAATCGATTAAAAATCGTTCACACTGGGAAGCGAGAGAGCGTTGATGTGTTTCAGGTACTTCCAGAGGCCAGGGACATATTCCACCAAGTTTTCTTTGGGGAAGCTTTATAACTTTTCTCGTTGAAGCTTTCGAGTTTAAATTATTCTGGATACTTTTACATCGTTCTTCCCTATCTTGGTCAATGGTTTTGAAGGCTTGACCACGGTACACATGAGGGTCCCACATTATGTTGAAAAAATCTTGCACTCCTCGAGGTCTAAAAATTTTCGAGGGAAATTAATGGTGCTTATCAATAACATTAGTCTACTCCCACCTATAAAATAGTAATCGTGGCCATACTTTTCGACACATGTCCGATATCGTGGTCTTGGTAGCCTAGTTGGTCGCTTCAAAATCGTAGGTCCATAATTTGATGCTCGTGTATCATTTGCTGTTAAACACTCTGGTTTGGGTAGAGGAGGTAAATGAATTGTAGTTCGTGATGGTGATATCGATCGTGACATTATTTTGGGATTTGTCGTTGCATAAAATACGCTTTTAATTATTAACTTCCGTTTACTGCTATATGGACCTCAACACGCTTCTAGGTATTACGATGACAGATCCAAACTATGGGCAAGCCACTGACAATGAAGTATACATTTATGTAGAAACTTACCAAGTCACAAACATTTTGCGTTCCATTCCAGGAAAGCAAGCAGCTACTTATATTTAGGTTGATATGTTGTCAAGGGAAAATCCTATAGCTTTGGCATCAACAAAGAACCTATTTGGCACACAGAACTGGAAGAAAAATAATCTCTCTGTAAATATTGAAATAATTCTTACCTTTTTGCATACATAATGGATACATGCATATAAAACTGCCTTTACGTATAGGTCGTTTCATTCTTTTAGAGATATATAGCTGGTAAAATGAACTTGAGTGAAACAAACCTAGGTTAGGTATGTTGAAGGATACTCAAACAGTAGCTGAAGCATTCCCTTTTGAAGAGCTGTTTATTTTTGGATTAATACACAAAAGAGAATCATCCATACAGTCTACCTATATTTAGATGACTTGTTTACAGAGACAGCTCTTCTAACTTCTGACATCATTACCAAATGATGAATGTGTTGTTGATTTCATTAATTCAAGCTCCACATAGTGCATCAAGATAATGAGCTTGAATTGATGTCATCCCTAATGAATTTTGAGTGTATCTCATGTAAAAGAAAATTTGTTTCTACTGTTGTTTACATTTGGAAGACAACTGAGAAAGAAAAGTGAACTGCAAGTTACGTGTTATCAGTAGACAGTGAAGAAAAGTAAAATAAAATAAAGTGGAAGATTCAATGGAATGGAATTCACTCGACATCCCATTCAGCAGAGCAAACTTTCTCTCGTGATGGCAGACTGGAAATATAATGACACCGAAAAGATCCATATTGTGTCTGTCTATAACATAGTATTTCCCTTTCTTTTATCTTGTGCTTCTTTTTCGACCCGAGAAGAAAAACACGGCATAACATATTAGACGAATATCATATAAAAGGATTGAGAAGATGAAAGCTTTTATGTATAAATGTATGCTGCTTAATCCTTTTTCTAGGCGAACTCAATGACGCATGCTAAAATAGGTTTCACCTCATTTCACCGTCCCATCACATAGTAATCGCCGTAGTGAACTCAACGGCCAACGTCGACTACCTTTCTCCGACTCCTCCGCAGAGAAGTAGAATAGCAGGAGTTGTACCAGAAGAAGAAGAAGAAGTAGTAGTCACTCTGCTCTGTTATGGCATTCATCCTTTCTTCATACAAAACTACTAACACGTTGCCTTGCCTCATTCAGGCAACAGTCTCTTTTTTCATATCATCTCCTAGTCACTCACTTCACTTGGCAGATTACTATACGCTCGTAAGCCATTTACTCTCATCGCAGATATTCCCCATCCTTTCTCCATCAACCTTTAAATGATATCTTCACACTAAGAATTTCTTCCTATCTCCACGGACATCTTCGTTTCTTTTTATGTGTGATTTTCTCTCGGGCTCTTGTTACAATGTGTCAGAAATATTAGAATATTCATTTCATGCACGAGAATTTTTTCTTTAGTTTTCTTCAGTAAAAACGCTGCGTGTGGAAAAAGCGAAACGTCTGCCACAAGGTTTTAAATGACTTGCTTCCCCAACCAGTGTTATACACATGCGATACGTATGTATGCGAGAATAAGGAATATGTGCATGGTAATAAAAGGTATGCAAAAGCTATTCTCTGTCCACAATGGCAGCACATTTGCCAAAAATGAAGGTGTAATGTGAACGTAGAATGCATATGTACATCCAAGTTTACATATAAAACTCGAAGCTAAGATAAACCTAACGTTATGTTATGTATATATCATAACTGTCCGACCAAACCAACCTGAATGTACATACGGTACTTCCATGTCGTCCTAAAATACCAAAGGCACACACATATTCGTATACGGAAAAAAACGGAAGATATTACTTTGTAAGAAGAGTTAGCAGTTGCCAGTTGCCACTACTTTGTGTAATCTATGCACAAGGTTTTTAGTCAGACTTCCTTTTTCTTTGCTTAAAGCTTTAGTACCATACAATCCTATTCTGAAACTACCTATGTAGTTTTTGTCTCTGCTTGCTTTACTTAGTTTTACTAGTTCGATATGACATACGTAGTAATATGTAGTCGTGACATTTCACGATGTGGTAATGGCACAAAATTCTGTAGCAACAAATATGGGAGGCTACCTACCTAACCTACCTATAATGAAATTGTACGTAATATAGTACGCATAAGCATAATACACTGTTAGAGTAGTAGGTTGTGTCAATAGAGTTAAAGAAAGACGTGGAATTTTTAAGGCTGTCTACACTTATTCTTATACCTGTCTTTTCTTTTCTATGAAACATGTCCTGACTGAATCTGTTCTCAAAAGCGAAGCATATATATGTATAGCTCTATATTTGTCCTACTACTAACTTAGGTGCGTTTCTTTTAAAAGGTAAGCAAAGTGACGAGTTTAGCTCACTTATATATTGCTACGTTCACACAGAGACAGACGGGAGGATAACAATAAGACCACGAGAAGGATGTCAAGAAAGAATTTTCAGTTCATTTGCTACCATTTCAAGCGACGACATGGAAAAAGTATGAATGCGAGTATGATTGCTTGCTTGCATCAGAGCAGAAGGGACGAGAACGACTATAGAAAGACAAACCAAGCCAGAAAAGAGGAAAATCCACGGTCGTTGTTGGAATATTTTGTGCTATAGTAGTAGTAATGTGTAGGTAAAACTGTATTTTTAGAAGTGAGTGTCTTTAGAATTGAATGTGTACTTAAAGTGACACTTACGCACATACATTTCCTCCTGCTTACCGCGGAATACATACATATTCAGTTCTTATGCGAACAGTTTTGTCTTGCGTTAGTACTTTGTGAAATCTTTAAGTTTATTGCCATTGTTGAAGGTATGGCTGAGGAAATGACTTCTTTCTCTACTTTCCGTCGTGCAAAACTTTATTCATCAAAATATCTTGCAAATCGAACTAGGAACATGGCTTACCAAAATGTGTACAAATTACGGAGACAGAGAGAAAGTTTTACTTATGGATTTATCTTTCGAGTCTTATCTCAAATTACGAAATAAAACAGAACAGGAAAACTTAAGATGACTAAACTGAAGTTAACAACTAGCTAAAAATAGCAAAGCAGGTTAGAAAATGTACAGGTACTTCTTTCCATTTGTTTGAAGTTGTAGTGTCGAAGTAAAGAGAGAGTTGTACGTGTTGTTAACTGCTTTCTTCTCTTTGGAAAGTCTTTCGTATAAAATCCTATCCTGCTCAAAGGAATATGAGAATTTAGCTTTCGTCTTGTGTCTCGTCATTCGTTCGGAATCAGACAGAGGAGGAAACAATTTATTTCATATATATTATCTGCAAATACATAAAGCTTCAAAATCCCAATAGCAACCTTGCAAAGCGAAAGAGACAGACGAAAACAAGAATCAAAGCGGACGAAAGCAGAGCCAGCCAGTATAGCCAGGCCTTCTTGTTGTCTATGCATGTGTTAGCAAGTAAAGGAAACTGAAATAATTCACATTCAGAAGATAGGACGTTCAGTTTGGTTCAGTTCAATGCAACTGAAGTTAAGTCAAGCCAAGACACACCAGACCATGCAGACCAAGAAGAGATTCAAAGTGTATTCTTCACAGAGTGAGGCTGTAGTCATTCAGTCACCTCCTAGTAGTAGAGAAGCATATCCTGCCCAACTACCTATATGTCCATAGAGAATCTGAATATATTATTTTATAGTAATATGTGAAGGAAGTAGGAATGGTAGTTGGAGGATGATACTGACTGAGAAGAGTATACTCCGGCTGATAGTTGAATCACTTTGCTTCCGCATCGGTTACCTTCAATCCTCTCCTGTCGCTCCCATACTAAAACTCATTCAACATTACACTGCACATTGCAAATCCTCCTTAGCACATAGTATTCCAAGAGATGCGACTTGAGTCAACTCTCTGTCTGAAGTGTCTGTCTTGCATTTTATTTTATATACTCAACTTCCGTAGCTGTGGGGGCCTCATAGTTATCAGAGCTTATAAGTTGATAATGCGACCAGCGCACTTTAGAAATAAGACATACGTAAGTGCTAGGTAGACAAATAAAACTTTATTTTACTTTTAGCTACCTTCAGTTCTTCAGCTGCTCTAAGTCCACTTAAGCCACAAGGTCATTAGAACCGTAGTTTTAGAGAATTTTCCTCCCTGCTTTTTCCAGATACTCACAGTTGAAATGATATTATATTTGAAATATGCGTGTCACACTGAAAACTTGAGCTATAAACACGGTATTATTGCCCTCATTTTGATTTGATGGACCATTTCTCCTTTAGTTTGTAATAATGTGACGTTGGATTGGATTGTCTTTCATTGCTTTGCACTTGTCTTCTTGTCTTGACTCATCCACGCTCTTTTCTTTGTCAAGTGAGTTTAATGCATGTGACACAATTCAACACAATGTTCGTTTATTCTTCACAAGTCGTATCTCATGTATATTGCTTTTAAATGGCCATTCTTATGTTCATTGTTTCAACTTTACTTTTTATGTCATGTATGCGTGCACTAATGTTATTTTCCTAGTCGAAAGATGAGCTTAAATAATAATTAGGTACTCGCTGAAGTATACTATACCTTACTATGCCTTATATAATACTACTAATCTGTTTCTCAGCAAGATTTCTTTTAAACTGTGACATTTTAATACTAGAACAAGTTTGACTCACTTTTTCATTTTTTCTGACTTTGGACTTTGTTCAGTTGCAGAATTTCGTGCCATTTCTTTTCTATGGTTATTGTTACTTTGATCGATAACCTAAATTGTGAATGCTCTCAGTTCTGAACTAATTCTAAGGTAAATGACACCTACATAAGTTTATAGTTGAAAGTTGGAAATGTAGTGCTAGCGTCATAAAGTGCTGTGTTGTTGCTATAAGTGGCGTTTGAAATGAAAAAGGATGTGCTTAGTTTCATTCCAATTTTGGAGGATGGTTGGTTGTGCCTTGTTTGGTTTGGCCATGTCATGTCACGGCTGACAAACCTTTGGTTAGATTCTCAACAGAGAATCAAAGGAGAGCTGGTAGTGAAAAGTTTTTCTATCTCTCTGTAGTCAGACCTTTGGTAGTTTTGCAGACTTGGAGTTGTAAGTTATAACAGAAGAGACAGAGATGAGTATTGCTGAACACCACGTATGACTACACAGGACAGCAGCAGACTGCAAGAAGCAAAGACTAAAAGGGCAACATCACTGTCGTTCCATTCAGCTTTCGTCATGGCCCTTGTTGGTCTACTCCGTTACATTACTTTTTTATTGCGGACATGGATAGACAGTTTCAGCTTCAGCTCATCTTCAACTTCAGCAAGGGGAAAGTCTAATCTCTATATATCTCTTTACTCACTACACCCATATAAAATACGCAGCATAATATGAAATATACGATACGTACATAAAGTAAGTATAAGCTTCTACAATAATACCATTACTAATAGTACCTATAAGGTAAATAAAATAAACTCTGATATTGTCCTATGGTGTGCTCTGTGTTGTATACAGCAAATAATATTACATACAGTACGTAGTTGTCTTCACGAAGGATAATCGCGAAGATCAAGATGGAAAATGCAATTCTGTCGCTTCTACTTTTGCAAAGTCTGTTTTCATCATAATATCCCATTCCGCGGCTGCAGATGTTAAAATATTAAAGAATCAAAATGTACATTTCATAGCGTCTAACCATCTTATCATGTTCTAATATAATATTAATGGATCATAGAGTTAGTTGTGAGAAAATGGTGAGAACGTTCTCTCCTTTCATGCAAGTGGATGGTGGAAGTAGTACATAGGTACATTACATACTGGAATTTATACCAGCGAAAGCTAAATGTGAATGAAGAAAATATATACCTTGGTTTTTGTTGACAATGTAGATAGATAGTAGATAGTTGAGAAAACGTTGTATCTGAGTCGTGTGGAGAACCTTCATATATTTCAAGCATGTATTTGTGTAAAAAAAGGGTGGAGATAGTGTTGACTGGGGTAAGAATGGTTTGGCAGGCTACAGAAAACAATATTATGACTCTCTTATGTCTTGTTGTATGTTACGACCAAAATTCGCGATGACAAGAAAAGGACCTATCTTCATCTGTAGTGTGTACGTTTGGTTTTTAGAAGGTCTTCTATAATACGAGATTCTGCGACGACGGGATTTGTGACGTCCCCTTTCACGGTTGATTGCCCTTTCTCTTTCATTCCTTTTCATCAGATGATGTTGGTGTGTCAACATCCGCCAACTCGAGTACACATCCTAGTACTACACTCCCATTACCAACAGCTAAGCAGATCTCCATTCTCGCCTTTCCTATAAACCAACTTACAACTTAGTACACTTATTTCTGAAATGTTAGAACTATACTACGGCAGATACACTATCGTTCTCTCACAAATATCTTTCCCGATCTTTATTATATTACTTTCGCTAGCTACACTGGGAAAACAACCATTCTACACTTGCAACTTCAAATGCACTGACAGCTTCAGCATAGTGCATCGAACAAAAATCGACAATTTTGCCATTCTGTGAACGCTGACCAAAATACATTAAGATCACTATTATCAAAAGCATTTCACCAACTGTCAGTAGAACGGTGTCATTGTCGGAATTCTTTTACACAAAAGGGTGGAAATGGAACATTCCGGTTCTTTAGATTGATTGCAATAACAACAATTACTCAATTATCATCCTTCCGAATGCAATTTATTTCTGACAGTGACAGTTAGGTATATATTTAGATTCATTACGTAATAGATACTCAAAGGAAAGTATCTGTCTATTTATTGTATATTGCATAATTCATGTATTTTTGCGTTGATTTCTGTTTATACTTTTATCTACATTATGATAAAACACATTTATTTAGAACATAATTGGAATAATCTTATTTATGTGATATGTGTTACTGTAATAATATTGGAACATCCTTGTCTTTTCTATAGGTGCTAGAAGTATAGGTGCCAGAAATATTTATTACTGCCCTCAATTTGTATTGTTAGGCGAACTTTCCCTGGTAAGTACTTACAATGCCCTTGAACTGGTGAGAAGAGATGGTGACGATATTTATTTCATAATGATGAAGAAGCCTACAAGACAAAGGGGATTACATACACATGGAGATTAATTATGGCCAGCAGTGGTGGCTCTGGGCGAACAGCTACTTACTGTTTTCAGGAAATAAGTTAGGGTTGACACAAACAGGGATGGAGAAAATCGAAGAGAATGTTCAAGGTGATACATAATAATGTACCTCTGGTTTCCAGCAAAACCGGTAAAGTGAGGGAAAAACGCAATAAAATAAAGAATTTATTTTACTAAAGGATTGCTAGTTATTTATTGATAAGTAAAAAATATTGACGCGTTCGATTTTCGATCTCTCGGAAACAATTTCAAAATTTCAATACAATTTACTATATACTAATAGCAACTCCACAGCCATTACAAAATTGCATAAGGCTTGAAATTTAGTTATCAAAAAATTTTACACAGATGTATCTTCTGTTTCTTCTGTGGATAATACTCGTGTTTATTGAGATATTTATTGAGATTGTATTTATCAATGGTAATGGTTAACTAATAAACAGCTGTAGAATTACTTTTGCAGAACTTTTTATTTTTATTGTAAAAAGTGTTTCATTTTCATGCTTTTTAGGGAGATCACGACTTGCATGCACCCAATTGGGTTTAATATCTAGTAACGCATTGAAAACAGAAAAAGATTCTCTACAATCAATTTTGTAAGTTTTTCCTTCACTTTACAGTTGCATTGTGATGTTCCAGACTAAGGATCAATCATTCTCCATGACCCTGTATTAAATGACCAGTTGTGACTTGTGACTAGCTCCCACTATAGAGTTAGGGAGAGCGGTTGACAGAAAAAATTGAGAAACGGTGGTTAGGGTGAATCAAAAGTCTGGGTTCATTAGGTTTCAGACAAAACGACGACTTTACAAATCCAGATAATTGTTGGTGATATTTTATTCAGTCCTATATATATAATTTGTCACCCTTCGTTTTTAACTGTAATTAATACATGCATATAAAATATACCGATTGGTCCAGAAAAGCAAGGAGAAAGCAGTTGAAGTCTTATCGGTTGTACAGCAATGATACATTATGTAGACGACAGGTTAAGCGTGGTTGAGACTTGAGACAAGTAAGTGAAACCACGATAGACGGTAGTCACATAATGGACAACAAAATAACTAAAAACAATAAACCATCCTAGCCGAGTCTTTTTTCTTCCCTTCTGAACTTTGTCCGTATTACTATACGTGTTACTTTTAATACACTTTTATATGAAAACAGAGTTGTTGTATTCCACCCACTCCCTCAAGGAAAAAATTGGCTATAGGAGTTTTGTTTCTGATGGGATGCTCTCATCGTCTTGCCTCAGCCCACATCACTTTATGAATTTTTTGTTAGGTTCCCGACATAAGAAAAAACGAGGGTATAATATACAGATGAGTCACACAACAAGAAAACAATGCTCTATGTAATGTATATATAATATTGTCTTTTCTCCGCTGTCTTGACATGACGTTTTGTTTTCTGTGTGTGTGTTCCCTGTGTTGGATATTATATGGTGGTCGTACAGTAAGCTCTGTATGGCCTGTCAGGAAGGTAGGGGAGTTTATTATTGTCGGATATTAGATAACAGCTTTTCCATTTCTGCCAACACTAAAAGCTCATTTCAGAAGGCTTACATAACTAGCGACCTTAGTGGATAATCTTACAACGTGTCCCCTTTCCCTGGTCGTAGTATTTGCCTTGGGGAAAACACAAATGCAATTCTGACTTTAGTACAAAGAGCAGAATAGCAAATTGAATTCGTTAAGCAATCATGGAAGATGTAGAAGGATAAGATCCATTAACTAAAGCTTTCTAAATAATTTAATGAACCTTTTATACATCGCAAAGAAAGTGGCACTACTAATGTAATCAATCTTTCTCTACAGTCAGATATGTACACGAATAACAGATGCATATTATTTCTAAGTCATTCTATAAAGATTCCTCGATTAGATTATTTCTGCGAGGATTTTAGCGTTCAACTCACAGATAACTTTTGTAATTGAGAACTCCGGTACGTGTTAGTGTATGGTTGGGTTTTATTATCCATCTCTCATAGTTCAAATGGAATAAATAAGACAAAAAGGCATGTTGCTTTTAGATAAATGAATAGTTGGAAACACATAATAATACTTTACAATTTACTTAGCATAGATAACCACTGTAATAATTCGTCTGTAAAGTGTTCATGGTTCGTTTTCTATCGAGCTACACCTATTTATGTGTTGTGACTTCAAAAGGGAAAGCAAACTGAGACATATACGATCTATATTATGTAAGTAACGAAAGATATGCTGGTATTGAAACCATAACACATCACAGAATCCCATAACTATAACCGTAAAGAGATATTCTACGACAGCCCGGGACTACTGTATAGTATACATGCACAACACAGGGAATTCTATGGTCGAGTAATGTAAACAAAAAGCCTAAAAAAGGATGGGGTAACCTACTAGTCCACATTTATTTCATTCATGTTGATGTTGACGAGGACGGTAAAAGGAGATAGGATCTAGACGAGCAGTCTATCTCGTAAACTTCTAAACTAAAGCACATTCATGCACCATTGCAATTTCCACGAGAACAGAGCTAGTGAGAATAGAGTCTACTCGTATATAATGGAACTCTACATGATAAATATTTTGTACAGTATGAACAGCCTTAGTGTGTTGTGTGTGTGTGTGACCCATTCAAGTTTCATATACTAATAGTATTATGTGCCTACTCCACTTCTTCTCAAGGGTACTCCTCCAATCGGCTATCTGTTTTGTTTAGCGGCAAGCACTACTGCCATATGCACTGTAGTGGCCTTATTTATTTCTGTAGTAGGTATATAGATATGTACAGTAGTAGTTGTGGGAGTTTTAAGTAGTATAAAGGATACTAGACTTGATGCAATGTGTAATCTTATAAGTAAAATTACATATACGCACATACAAAGCAAACGTATATTATTTAGATCGATTTGAATGTACTGTTACATGTATGACGTGTATATAGAGAGTACTAGAAGGGATTTTATAGAGTGCAAGACAGTGAGATGTGATGTGCAAATGTATTATTGGACTAGAACACAATGGGATTAGTAGCTGTGCTGAGCGCAATGCTCCGTATTCAAATAGCAAAGTAAATCGCTTCAAATTGCATTCCGCAAGACAGAGTCCTTTCAGCGAGGAATTCACATTCCTTTTAAGGCAGAATACATGAGACGAGAACAACCCTTGTCACACAACTTGACTAAAGTGTGTTTTTGGACACAGGAATTTTTCAAAGTGCTGCAAATCCACACTTGAAATATTATTATGAATATTCTAAAGGACAAATTGCAATTTTCGTTAATAAGTATACACCGGCAATCTTGCGGAAGTGACAGGTGAAACATAAAATCCGCATCCCCGTCTCAATACTAATTAAATGAACGGAGAAAGCTGCAGAACTATTAGTTTTGGTACTAGTATAGTGCAAACATATTATAGGGAAGCCAAATTCATTTAGGCTCAACTTCGGACTACCGGAATATGTGATATATAAAATTCACCCGACAGCCGATTGTCACTTCAACAAAAATCACTTTTTTTTTAATTAATAATTTTGGTCTTATTTGAAATGGGGATCTGGGGGAAAGTATTGCGATTATATGTTGGGGACCCCTGCATTCTGTGGCTCCATTAATTTATAAAATATTAGCGATTTTTGTTTCAAAGATAATCGGGTGTCGGGGGAATTTTACATCACATATTCCGGTAGTCCGAAGCTGAGCCTGATTGAATTTGGCTTCCCTAAGATGACTGCTATAGTGTGCGAAGATTTTATTTGTACATTTGTACCAGACGACGGATCGGTATAAAGATTTCGGAATTAATTTTTCGATGGCATTTGTGATAATCTGGTCAATATAAAACTAATAATAATACATCCATAGAAGTTTATGTAGGTGAAGTGGATGAGTTTTCTTGTACTCTGGCCGTTTGGCCTGGTTATGTTATGGGAAAATGACAATGGGCGGAAGGTTTATGGTGAACGGTTATTTGCATATTGAGGGTTTATGCATTGAACATTTGCATTGTGTGTCGTTCTTGATGGGATGTGATGTGTAGGAAGGGAAATTCAGTAGATGACTTTACATTATATTTCATTGCTTCTAGATCTCGTGCTATAGACTATGCGTCTTATATTATAACACTTGTGTGTATACCTATAGGTACTTACAATATAAATACAAACACTTTACCTTTAGGTACTTGCTTACGTTGAGGCATGCCTCTGATAGTGACAGAACTAATAGTCGTCGTAGTTGTAGCAGAAGTAGACTTGCATGATGATGAGGTGCTACGTTTGCTGTTGTCCTTGTGGTTTTATTGGGCTAGTTCGGTGAAGTGTGTACTACTTGGAATAGTACAAGCTGTGATTCGAGTAATGTCGTGTTTCTTGCACATCTTTTTATATATTTATG
Source organism: Pogonognathellus flavescens (assembly GCA_019776165.1). Lineage (NCBI taxonomy): Eukaryota > Metazoa > Arthropoda > Collembola > Entomobryomorpha > Tomoceridae > Pogonognathellus > Pogonognathellus flavescens. Next base: position 55,005 of record JABASD010000184.1, read on the forward strand.
TAGATGACTGCCTTGAATGTGCTTTCTGAACGAATTCCTCGTATATATGTAAGATTAACATTAGTAAAATCACAATGAGTCGCTTTCTCTCCGAAGAATACAGAGAGAGAGAGAGTGGGGATGCTAACGATAAAAAAATATGGATGATAAAGGCAAGAGAAGGTTCGTGTTTTTTCTTACCTTACTAAGAAAAAGGTAAAGAAAGCTAGGGACTGGTTGAAAAAGCTGTATGTTCATTGAAGACGTTCCATGTGCCACGGTTTGTTGTATTACTTAGAAGATATGCTGGTTCTTCTTCTTCCCTTGTACGTTTTCTTGGTTTTACTTTATAAAGCGTAGTAGTGGCAGTGTGTGGACTGGATTGTATAGGAGTGCCTTCTGAAGTGAATAAGAAGTTCGCTGAACGTGACCTTAATGGCTCGTGGAGAAGTATAGAGGGATTTTTGTCAACTTTCTTGATGCTATCTACACTCGACTAAACGAGAGCAAGTTATAGTCATCTACTTCTACACTGTGCCTAAGGCTGCTGACGGCTAAACCTAATTTATTGCCGTAAAACTATATGGTTGAGTTTTGTCTTCCTGTTTAGCTTATACCAGAGTTGTTACGTTAGCCAAGCTTTCGCAGCAAGAAAGGATATAGATAATAATGTGAACTACCACCTTTCCTATACATATAATATTCTACTTAATACTCCTTCCTTATTATCATTATTACTATATACATTATTTTGTGTGTGTTATAGGGACGTAGTAATAATATGTGGATGTGTACCGTGACTACTACTATATACACTGTACATATATTGGTATATTTCCAAGTAGTACATTACAGCTTGGTACAAAGAAATATATTTTAGTGTCTGTAGGTCTACCTATGTATATAATATGTACTTACTACATAAAACAGTGAGATATGGACTCGTGGAAAGGAAAGAGACAGTGGGAAAAGTCTACTCGACATGTAGAAATCTATGGAATGCAGTGTGGGGTTCGTTCGCTGTCGACTGTCGAGTCACACAGAATGCTACGACTATCTGTCGTCTTGGCCGCCCGATCCATTTATTTCATATCGCATGTGTCGTTGAACATGTAAGTGTAACTTAACTTACTCTTAGCACTGACATTACATTACATTACTCGAAAAGAGCAGAATAGAACAAGGCAACACTCCTAGTTACACAGACAGACTTTTCGCTTAGTGTACACATTAGTTTCCAGAAGAGCTGAACATAAGCGAGACTTGAAACAAACTCAGGCAGATTGTACTTCTCTTGTACTTCTTGTACCGTACTTTCCTCTTCTGTCTCGGCTTGTACCCAACAACCAACCAATGGTTCCTGTCGACTTGATTGTGTTTTACTATACCTCTAGTAATTCCAACGGCCTATATCGTAATTCTTCATATAGGTATTTCCTTCCACCTACTCGTCCCCTACATATTCTCATACACAGACACAGATAAAATTACAGAGTTTCTCCTATCAGCTCGACACATTATTACAGACAAAATCTCACGTCAGATCACCACTCGACTCACGTAATAATGGAAAGAGTCAGACAGAGTGTGAAACGACAGATAGGATACTAACTACGGCTTAAGCAACAGTAGCAATTCCTCCTCGGTCTCATGCTGGTCAGTTTCGCTTATCAGGCAACTGTAGGCATTAGAATACACAATTATCTCTTCTTTTCCCCATTCTATGTGAACATTTAAATAATAACAATCCGATTTTGCATGGTATAGAGGGTGTGTTATGTTGAATAGTGTATAGGGACTAGGTGGTTAGGTACCTATTTTATTTTCTTAAAGAGAGGATTACTGTTTGCAGGACCCAGAGAAAGTATTTGTAAAGCTGAGACTACATTTCCTATTGTAATTTTTAACTGTTTGCAGAAGCACGAGGATGTTGAATGACCCGAATGTTATGACGGTTGTATGGTTGTAGATAATAATAAATAGAGCCGTGGGGATTATATAAGAGGGTAATATGTATGTAACCTAACGATAAAATATTTTGTGCCTTGCAATTTGAGGAAAAGTACAAAATAGGCCTTGAGAGAAGATTTTCTTTTTATTTACAGATACAATGATTTCGCCAGGGTTTTGTAGTCGTTTGATTGTGATTTAAGCCGAATTTCATCTACTTTCTTGACGGGGCATCGGGACGTGTAGATCTCTCTAGAGTGCCAATTATATTTATTGCATGATGTAGAGTTGGGATTTTAACAGCGTTTTGGAGATCAGATGAGAAATATTAGGTGTATATTTGTATACAGGGTCCAACAAAATTTAATGTGCAATGCTACGACAGCTTCAGAGTAAGATGTGTCAGTGACCACTACCAAATTGTTGATCACATCCTAAACAATTGTTGAAGAGAAGGACCTGCTGGAATTTTAGGTGTCTACTACTAATAGTTGTTAAATTGAAAAAGTTTGTTTGTTGGTATTTTGCAGTCCGCAGTCCATTTTTCAGCGTAAGAAGACAATAATTGTGATGAATTTTGGCCGAAATTAGAATGAATGGTGGCAATTTTGTGTAGTTTTTCAATGTAGGTAAGTTAAAATTTAAGCTGGATGTTACTGCGGTTGCTAACAATGTGAACTCCCTGTATGTACGCAATTGTAAGTCTTTTTCCACAAGGGCACCTACGGTCCAGTCCAGTTGACTAGAGTTGGAGTCTGTTCTGGTCTGATTGGCCGGTGGTTTGCTCTTCTCCTTTCTTGTCGTCTCTCCGACTTGGTGATCCATTCTATCCTTGTTGAGCTTGAAAAATGAGGAGAAATGTCGGCTTAGAAAGCGGACGCCTTCCTTCTTATAAAGAAAACTACCTAAACTACCTCTTCGGCTCTTGGGTCTGTCCACTTTCTTATTTTCTTTTGCTCAAACCACAAACTGCACTCTCAGAGAACATCAGCCACGTCCACATCTACCAGGCAATGGCATGGATGGAAGACCACCAAGAGAATGATGCTGGTGCCACTGTTGGGTTTCCCTTCTTGTAAGGACTTGAGTGCACGCTATAGTCCTCTGAAGGACGTTAACTAGATTTTTCTATCTCTTTGCACCAGTATACCACAACGCCTACATTGCGATGCTTCCCTTCGCTGCGAACCATGCTTGGGTCCGTGCAGATGAATATAGTTACATTATGTATGTAAGTATACTTACACTTGGAATGAAGGCAGAATTGCTTATACGCTAAAATCGTGAAAGATATTGCAAAAAATGTAGCGAAACGAATTCCATATCCACATTATATTACGCCTATCTTCTTTCCCGGTCCAACTTATCTTCTTTTAGCATTTCCTTTCCCTAAAGTAGCCTTCACTTCACTTTAAGCTTTCACAATTATGTCTACAAGAACTGCAAACACATTACTGTACGTATCCCGTACATACTACTACAATGTGTATATACTGAAACTGTTACACGTACATGCAAAGTTTTATTTTTCTTACGATAACGAATGAACTACGAGCACTACATTTATTGTTGACTTCCTATTTGTTGTTAATAAATCACTTTTCTCTGTATTTACTACCGTACCTGCTGTGATAATATTAAAGGCTTTTAACGATTTCGTATTGTATTTGCACGAAATGCAACAATTTGCAATATTCTAAATAGCCAGGACATGTAAGGCTATAGCGTGTATACTTAAGATTTATATCACATACCTAAGTAAATAAAAAAGATATCTACCACCCCGACACAATTTACCCAGCTTGTTAACTAAATTGTTAGGATTACCATATAATACAATAACAATTGCTGTTGTGTAGCATGGACAAAGGGTCCATGATCCCACAAAAGCAGTCGACAATTAATGTTTTTATTTGCAAATTAAATAGGTACATAAAATATTATTTTATTATTATATGACTGTGGCTGTGGCCGTTACGGAATTTCACATAGAAAATACATCCATTTGAAGCTTAGCATACTGTAGAGTGCCACGGAAAAGGAGTACTCTGCATTCGGCAAAAAAATAGAAAAGTCTCAGTCCGATAAATGTGTTTTCGGTTTTGTGCATGAGAAAATGTGGAACAGTTTACAAATACATAAATCTGTCAACAAAGAAATATCTACTTTGTAACTTTCCTAAGATCCCTGTCAAGAATCATGTACTAATGATATTTTCTTCACTTATGTATTATTTACAAAGATCTCCTTAATGTCAGTGCCTAGGCATGTTGGTATTGTTTGTACAAAGACCATGAGACGGTACGGTACATCTTGGTCTGAAAAGATAAATGAAAACAATAGAAGCGTTAAATGCGCAATGTTGTTCATAAATTGTTATCCAACTCTTGTCTTGACTTGATAAAATGGACTGAGAATTTCAAACATGCGATGTATACTTTTATGGCCATGTTTCGACCCATTTGATTTACTGCTCCTATTTTCTAAATTCTGTAATGGGGCCGAGTATCTGTATCACATACATTGAAATACAATATAATACGTACACTATCTACTACATGTATAAGTCTAAACATGACACAATATGTCAAATGCAATCTAATTCTCGTTTCGATAAGTTTCTGTCAAAATACAAATACCTACTTAAGTAAATGGAATATAAAATATGATTATTGTTATTCGCAGATTGACACGGCACGGCCAAGCTGACAACACGTAGCACAGGATGAAGTATTGACAATTTGGAAAATTAATGTCATATTATTTTTGGGTTGTACATGTTTTGTTATAATAGGATATGGAAAATAAGAAGTGCACGAATGATTTGTATTCATACTAACAACTGGCCCTGAGCTACAGAATAACTACGTAGGTATATCATGTGAATTGAAACACATAATAATATTAATATAGTAGTTTGTGCATTGGTGCATGAATTCTAATAGAATTATTTCTACATGAATAACATGCTAACAAGGTGCAACCGCAGGGCCTACTGCACACACGTATACACCCTCGATCATGTGGCCTTATGAGCTCACCACTCACTTCACTCTGGTTCCCTAATCTGAATTGTTATAAGTGTAGCGACTACCACTACCGGGTAGCATTTATACATTGTCCTGGTTAGTTCTTGATAGTTATAGTGTAGGTAGCCCTACATGTTCTAATGCTACATGGACAGCAGTGACATACATGAGCGTGATAAGTGTAGCATTACATATTTGCGACAGTGCAACAATAAATCTCCGGCACAACGAGTCCCCTTCCTCAAATAAATAAATTCCCAGACACACACCTCAGAAAACAATTTATCAAAAGTTGAACGTACAACTTTAGTTACTTAGTCGACGAATTCAATGCAACGTCCCCACAAAAGACCAGAATGGACACAAAAACTTCACGTGTTTAACTTATCTGCCTCTGTGAGCATAGACTTAACTTGCTTAATGTTAATGCAGTAGCAAAGAGAAAGAGAAAAGAGAGCCAAACACAATAGCCAAGGAAATATGTTGGAGAAACTACACTTTTCTCGTATTATGAGATATAGGTAAGAAAAGAAAAAACATATGGGTGTGTTGGCATCTTATAAAGTTAGTTAAGTACTTGGTTGGTGACAATAAGGGACCTGCCTGTTCTGCCCGGTCACTCATACATTACAATGTCACTATTTCTTTCGTATGTTAACATCTAGCATCTGTGCGACATTTGACCCAGTCCGTTTCTCCCGTTCTCACGCCATAATACTCACACCATTCCCCACATACCCAAACTCACTCAACTTACACATTTAACAATTTTCTGCCCTGTCCAATCCAAGTCCACCTTACTTCACATTCACAACTCACCTTCACACACAAGAGTAATTCAAGAATTGAAAAATGTTCCACCACCATCCTTAGAATAGTCGCATGCAAGAAACCAATTCTGGTCCATAATAGCTACTCCCTTGAGAGGCTATTAGTCACTCATCGTATTTCATTCACTGTGTACAAATCAACTCGTGAAGAAAGGAGGAATTTGACGTGTCGTGATACACAAGAAAACCCGCACAGGATATCCCGATATCTTTACCTTCGACTAAAAAGAAATAAAAACTGAGCTCCATGATGCCGATGCCGACACGGTGAGCTGTAAAATTCCGAGGTGGCAGAAATACACGAATATACCCGGTTCAAATTGCGAGAGAGAGAATCGATCTTGTCTTATTGCTCTCTCTACGACTCCTTTAGTTTTAATACTAATATAGCACTTCCACGCAATGCACATTTAAAGAATCTTTTGTTACTTCACATTAATTAACATGAACACAGTCAACGCACTTTGTAACTGTAAGTGTAGGCAATTGTATAAGGGGAGTGTAGAAGTAGGCAGTTTACTATTTGTGTTTGTCTACTCCTTATATATTTACAAGAACGACTACTTATACTCATTATAGTATTATTAGTAGCTAACATGTAATGCTTTTGGTTTTCATTTAGTGTTTCAAGCCATGTTCCTCACCCCGCGTTGTGCTAGAAAATTTAATTAGACCCATAAAGTTGCGTTGTTCGCACCATTTGTCGTGTACGTGCCCCTTAAGTGAATAAAGTACATGTACATTGTAATTGTGCATACGTAGGTACTTACAGTTTGGCACGATCAACAATCAAGACCTTCCTAGTATAAAGTCCTGTAATTTCTATACGTAAAGCAATAATGTACTTTTAAGTACTTTATATACTTTATTTCGCCAATCTACATTTTGCTGGGACCAATAAAATATGTTATTATTATTTACTACTCTGCACTCTCCTACCCCTAGTGGAATTTTCCCATGCGAATATGCAAATTCACAGAGAAAGTCATTAAGATGGTCTTTAGCTCATTCCCAGTATTATATAACATACTTCATATATGTATGTTGCTAACAAAACCACTTAGGTGCTGGTAATAATAATAATATTATTCTCCCTTGCACATGGAGTCAACCAAAAACCGAGAGCAAGGAGCAGCGCAGCTGGGATTATTATTTTTGTAGAACAGCAGAAAGCTCGGGTTACAATTTCAATTAATCTTTGGAAATGGCAAAGAGAAATTGGTTTTATTCTACTCTGGTAATAGTAACGAGTGCATCATGCATTTATATGACATGAGTGGGGATATAGGCAAAAGCAATTAATTAGCTCCCTGCTAATTCCATTGGAAAATGCACGGATCAACAGATTTTCGTTAGTAGTACTAAGAATTAGCACTTCTACAAAACGGAATCATTCCACAATCTTCATTATGTCCTAGAAATAAAAGCTAATCTCCTTACTCCTACCACCGCCAACTTGTAAAAGCTTCATACACACACAGAGAGAGATTTGAAACACAAGTAGCAAAACTGCCTACACTACTACACCTAAGTAGTACCTACAATAAAATAACACATACCATTATACAAAAGTTTTATTTTACGCTATATTTCTCTGTAATTTCCCTCACACTAATCTATATACCTCTACAACGTTCCCAATGCTTAAAGCGTGCACAATATCTGGCAATACTAAAATATTCTTATATAAGGACCACTATGACTTGATAGACACTTGCGTTGAATTTGGAAAGAAACAAATTGTGTGATGTGCTCGTAGGTCGCTTTTGATTACGAAGAATTCAGAGGGAAAGCTTCCTGGCTGTTGTGTGTAAGATTTGCATGTGTGCGTACTAGTAATGTAGTGTTGTTGTTGTCTTGCCTTGTCGTTCCTACTCCATTATATTAAAAGCGGATTAATGAGAATTAGTCCGTCCTCATCATCGCCATTCAAATGCTTTACGTTGTTCGCAGTACGCAAGAGAAACTAAATACTTGCCGGAGAAAGGATATTAGAATAGGAAATAGGGAAGCTACAAACAACTATACTGCAGGGCCATCATTGTGCTGCGACTGCCATTTCCACTCTCTCTGCCTAAAGTGCTAATGTAATGTTTAGTTCATTTCACTTGAGTTAAATTGAATGACCATTCGTATTTCATTAGAAGCTACAGACACACATAATATACTTACAGTAGTAGCGGGAGATGTACTAGTTCACACTTTATAACCAAGCAAAACGTACCACTTACCTATATCATGTTGTACGATTTGTAGTAGGTACATAGGAGGAGAGTAGTTGTAGGGAAAGAAGGAAACGAGGGTAGCACTTAATTTGTCTAGGGTTTTATAGCAAAATAAGTGCTTCATTATATCACCTAAACAACTCTAAATAACTTACATTCCATTCTACTGCCCTGATAGGAGCAGGAGCAGCGGTAGTTGAATGAAATACAAAATACAATGCATTTTGGGTGGCATAATGTACAGAGGATGCTCTACATTTCTTGTTTCTACTTCTAGCAGTGTTATAATGCAAAGTTCTTCTTCTAGTGCTAATAGAAGTGTGTTTGGGTAGAGGAGGAGGCTAAACGGAGCACAGTAATACTATGCAAATAAATAGAGACTTAAGAGATGCTTCAGGGATTGTGTTCCGTTGTCAACTGTATAACTGTATTAGTTCAGGCGGGAGCATATAGCAACAACACACAGCACTCTAGGAAACAATTTAAGTCAGCCGTGTGAGAGATGTGCGCTAGAAGCTATTCATAACAGGGCACCATGAGTAAGTCATTACATAAATGTAGAATGGGATTTAAGAGAAGGGAATCTTACAAGACAGTAGACACCTCCATGTGTACACTAAGAGCTTCTTCTCAAGTCCCGTGAATAGTATAATACTTTGTTCTTGCTAAACCTTCAAGGTTTATTATTACTTTATGTACATTAATAATGGGATCCTGTATTATTACTCACTTCCTCCAACTACTATTATGATATTAGGATACTTAAATACTTTCTAAGTGGGCAAATATTATTATTAAACGTTATAAAGGCAAAAACTCAAATGTTTTACTTCTGTGTGGTGCCAGATTTAATCTGGGAATAAACAGGTGTGACTTCCAGAGTAATTAAAGCTTAAATTGAACGGATCAGGTCGTTCAAGCTTCACTTTCCCAAGTTATTACAAATAAATGGCCAAGGTGACTGACGAGTCATTTCAACTAATACGATATTTTATACACAGACGCATTGTTTGGGATTTATAAAAATCCATGTCAAATTTTTTATTACCTTTGGATATATTTATTAGTGAATTATTACAGATTTGTTTAACTCAAGTGATTGCAGATATGTAATTGTTTTTCGTAAATTTTTACTACCTAATTACAATTTGTTTTGGCATGAGTGAAGAATCAATCGAGAGGAAATATTATTAGAAAAATGTTTTTCCGGATTTTTTCGATTCGTGTCAAGTTGATGTAATATACTTACAATAAAACCAGAATTTGAGATGGGAAATGCAAATCGAAGCATAAAATATCTTTCTATTCGGCAGCCATAATGCGATTAGATGTGAATCAAATAGAGGATGGAGAAAGGGGACACTAAATACATCGCTCTCACCACCGCCACAACCGAAGCATCGTTCCCGAAATGGCATCCGGTCATGCGAATGTCAAATATCCTTTAGGCTACAAATGAAACTTGGAATAAACTGAAGTGAATTCCAGATTCGAAGAAAGGTTTCTATGGTCTTGTGTAGAAATAGTATGCCAGGCCGTGGTTGCAGTTTGGGATGTGGCACATATTATAAGACCTTAGATGTACATGCAGCAATCTCTATACAAGAAAACCACATACTGCACTGCTATCAACTCTACTCTAATAAATGATAGGTAATAGGGAGCTACTAGTAGTACAAACGGAGCCAATCCATTTAATTTTGCCAAACGTCTCCGTCGAAGTTACATTCAATTCAATTCCCTATTCAATCTGATTTCAGTTCATCACCTCACTTACAGATAGAGTCAATGCGTATTTTATTACAACGGCCAATGGCTCGTTTCTTACCCCCCGCTGAAAACAGTCATATCAACTGAAAATTTTGCTAGATTCATGTGTTGGTAGTAGGTGGTAAGGATTTTACAAAGAGGAAATACTAGTCTTAGCAAAATACAGTGGAAATGTGTCGCAAAGTGGCCTAACTCATTTTCGTTATAGCCACACGCGTATGTAAGTACGACAGAGTAAGTTAGCTCAAATCGAGTCCAGTTTTACGTTTACTTCACCTGCCAAACCAGACAAAATCTTATCTTACACGAATAAGTTTTGTAAGGACAGTTCGTTCTAATGCAATGTGATGTGAGTGAGCCTTTTAAGGAAAAATGCTTGGGGTTTGCTTTTCTCTCTTTCTCTATAGAAGATATATACAAGGCTTCATTCAATGCCATAGTGCTATTTTCCTTCTTTGGCTATCGAACGTCTCTCTCTGAGATTCTGCCGTGTCGTGGTAGACTCGTGTAGTGTACAGATGAGAAACTTTTCAATTCAATCTCACATTTTTTCTCCATTGTGCCAAGATACATGTTTTTCCAAGAGGAGACAGGAGTGGGAGTGTATGTTGACAACGACAAGAAATCCGAGACTACGCTTCGTTGAACTTTGCATTAGAATAGTGAGCGAGTGTAGCGCATATATGTATAGCGATATACAAATGTGCGGATTCGATATTTTAGTGTTAACATTTAAGGTATACACAGATGGCAAAGCAATGCTTCGTTTGGTCTGTCATCGTTCCAGTTGTATACCATAAGGTTTTCAAATGCTGACAAATTATCCAACTGGTATAAAGTGTCACAAGATTGATCCATCATAATCATTACTTGGACGCGTGGGAATTCATCGAGCTTTCCCTAGCAGCGGCTTACCAGGCGGAAACGAATCTTTCAGATTTATGACGGCACTGAAATGGACTTGGGTGTCATTTTCATTGAGTTGTTCCACAAAATACAAATAATGCATTATGCCATTTGTTTCCAACCATATTAATTCATCATTGTAACTCGTATAATATTAATAATTTACGTTTACTTTACTGTAAAATCTTTGTTCTTTACAATGATTTTGGTGCGGAAATTGTTTAGGTTATACTAGTACGAAATAGAATATTTTATCAAAATATATTAAATAATTTTATTTATGCTACTGTATAGATACATAATACATACCTATGTACAAGGACTTGACTTATTATGTACCTGTAGTTAACAAAATAGGAAAAAATGAATAAATACATAAACAGGTAGGCACATAAATAGATAGTTAATAGAATCATTCCAAACTTATTATACAGGACCACTCATAATGTAAAATTGACCGTTACTTTATGGTGTGCAAGCTATAACCATTTTATACTGCTGTTTTGTCGTAAACTTCTAAAAATATTTTTACCATCCCACACTTCCTATTTTTACAGGGTACAATATCCTAAGAGTTGGAAACTTTTGATGGTTTTGTTTGTGTGATGTTAAAAACTCGTAAAAAATGACGATCATAACTTAAAAGTCAGTTTATCACAAACGACTTTCTTGCTGAAAAGTGAACACCTAAACATTTTTAACGAAAGATTTCATATGTACCTATTATATGTGATGCTTTTGATATTACACTTAGGTACTATAAATATGAGTAAATAGATTGTGAAACCGGGCACGTTGTATTTTCGTCATACTTAAATCAGTCAAACTTACGAAATCACTTTATTGCAAAATGTAAATAGGTATCTATTTGATTTTCACAAAATGTTTTTGCGTTGCAACAACCCATTTGCGTGATTGGCATGACTTGTAATCGCAAAACTCGGGATAAGTAAAAAGGGAATAGCAGAAAGCTTACTCAAGAAGCAAATAAATGTTCCCATCACACGGGAAGCCAACAAAATTGATTAGAAAAGTGTAAATTGCCGCAAGGAATAAAAACTTTGATGGGATATTGAAAACTTTCTCATGGAGCTTTTATACTACCTCCGATGATGAAATAAAGGATATATTATAGATAAGTAGATATTGCCATTACATTATTTATTTTTCTCGCTCCTAAATTCTGAATGCAACAGCTCAAAATTTCATGGAATACGTGAAGGCTGAGGAAATTAATGTATCAGTGTATTTGTGAAAATGAAATATTAAACTAAAAATTTCACCACGATTTTCTACACAGGTAACACATTAAATTTGGATCCTAATAAGCTTTCCTTGCCATTGCTATTTTGTATGTTGTATTCCTAATGTAATTATCCACCATTAATTAAAGCCGCGGATAGTTTACCAACATCATACGATTTCTGAACATACTATAACATAATATTATTATCATTTCATGTGGTTTTATGTGGTAGTTGATTACGACCTCTTCTTGTACAAACAACCATTTATTCACGTGTGACATGATACAGATAAAACAGAATCAGGATTCATCATCATCACAAGCAACAACGTTTGCTTAGTATTCATGGATTTCTTTCCAACCAATTCATTTTTAAAGGAACCACAACCAAATAAATTGTATCGTGCCTTTGGCATTTATTTATCTACATTTTCACAACACATGGACACATTGAAATAATGTTTTGCATGCATGCAAATGCATTGGCTTTAGGAACATTCTTTCCATTAGAATTACAATCAAATAGTTTGGAGCAAGATTTGTAACTCAACTCGTGTTTTTCTTTGGAAAGTTGTAAGAGTGGCAATGTAGTCGGAGTATACAGATGAAGTTGTGTAGTAAAGCCATCAAATTTTCTCGGATTTACCTCTCAACACCGCAATACAAGGGAAGCCTTTTATTTCTTCTCGGGGACGACGACTAGAGGAGTTGACTGAACGAACAACAATCCTTTATTGTGTGCACACTTTGTATTTTCTTTCCAAAAGTTGTCCGTACATTAAAGAGAAATAGAGAGGGAGAGAGAGAGAGAGTAACCAATTTACAAGGAAGTAAATGCGATTTCTTGCCAAGTTGCTGTGTATATGTAGTGTTTAGTTTAGATACTCTGCTTTTGCTTATTGTTACTGCCTTTACTCTCCTCCACTCTCACCCTGCACTTTGTAGCCGAGGCAAACAACTTATACACAGTAAACAGTTACATACATATACATGCACAACAATACACACAGAGATACTAGAGGATGTGGGTAATAGTAATAGCTTTACTATCGTATTTTGTGGTTCTGCTTTGGATGACTGTGGCAATAGTTCTCTTCTGTACATGAAAATACAATAGAAAACACAAACGACCTCCGAACCATAGTTTCGACTCAGAGTCAGTAGACACACACAGTAGAAGAGTGGGGAACAGTCTGAATGGATAATACATTGCTAACAGTGACTCAACCAGCTACCTATTTCTTGTGCTGTGAATGTGAACAACTACCCACCAACTACTTTGTACTTGTACTATTTCTCTTTTAGTATAAATTCATACTCGTATATACTTTTGCCAGTGCCAGTCCTGTCGCTCTCTGAAGCTCCAACCAACTAACGGGGTTAGATGCACATAAACTTTCCTCATAAGAGGATCGGAAGGAGAAATAAGAAAGCTTTGCATTTCATCTGCACTTATATGCTATCTTAAGGCATGAATGAGGTAAAAGGTCACACTTGTCTTACTCTCCTTGTCCCACCACATATTTTTCCTCCTGTGTGTGCTCATGTACCAAGAGAAAACATGCAGACGAGAAACGGCCTACTTCAATCCACACGAAGGAAATGGAGAAAGTACCAGAGAGAGAGAGAGAGAAATATTGTTGAACATACAGCTTCTTGTATTATTGTATTGGAAGAAGTTCTTCTATTACTAACAGTATGTATGTACTATACACTTTATTGCATTATAGAGTATTCTGTGTACACAAATAAACTGAGTGAGCTTATTTGGCTACGTGTGCGTGTCTCTCTCTTCAGCTTCCTCTTAAGTCGCCTTTCTACATTGCTTTCCATCGTTGTACTACGTGGAGGAAGAAGAAATGCTTCCTGATGTAAGTACCTAGATACACATACACTTTAAGATCCTTACTCTTCCATCCTAAATCCCGACTCGTACCAACCAACTCAAAGAATTCGAATAAAGGGATCGCCTGATTGATTATTCCTAAGATCAATGGAGCTTTTCTTACTAGCTTTGTTGTGTAGCAATAGTAAGTAATAGGTCGCTTATATGTTGGCTAACAATAGGGATACTACCACTCGGATTTATTGCAAGTACCTTGCCTTCAAACATCACAGTACATTCGCATTCCTTCATTTTTACCCTCCATAGAATACCATCTATTTTTCAAAAACACCAATACCTATTTATTTAATCTCTCACTAATCTAGCAATCCCTACCATTGCATCTGTGAGAATAAAAAGATTAATAATAGCGCACACGTGCTAGCTTTTATTTGCAGAGTGTGAACTTCTTATGCATGTCTTTTTTATTTCATGTTCTTAAAAATGCACAGAGAAATAAAATGAAATACATTAGCTAATGATGTAAATAAAATAAATTTGATTCTTGGGTATAGGTTAGATATCTCTCATTTGCACTGCAGGGGTAACTTGTTCCTTCCTGTCTTTTGAAGCTGTCATTTTAGAGCAGCTGTATTAGATATGCAAATTAGTTTTTTACTTACAATTACTTTTACCTAAGGTTGCATTGGGTGAGTTAATATTATTAGATGGATTCGTAGTAGAATTCATAGACGAAAATTGGTAATCCCTTCCTAGAGAAACTCAACAAATTAATTTTCATAAGTACAAGTAATTCGGTCTAGCAGATTGAATTTGCAGTCTCTATTCTGTTTTCTACCATTTACGTGAGATTGAGTGCAACGTTTATTTATACTAAATGTTTGAAGCGAGTTGTGCTACATTGCTGTTAATATTGTTATTAATAATAGAAACTAGGAACAGTCTTCGCATCTTAATGTCATTTCGTCATTCTGTAAACAAGGCTTGGGTAGCTTTTCAGACTCAAAATCCTGTAGCGTAGTTATAGTGCGTATTTATATTCATGCCATATTCAACAGAATTTAATCCGAGATGACAAAGAGGAAGCGACTTTACTCGGGACGTCGGGACTTTTGTTTGCAAGACCTGCTTGTTTTCTTGGAGGGTTATTTCTCATAAGAAATTGTACACACACTCTGGTATTTGGTGTTGACACTAAAGGACAATAACTATTTGCACTCATCACTAATGGCAAAAGAGTTTTACATCACACTTCGCAGAGTTTTCGGTGATTTTAATTTCATGCTCTGCAAATGATAAAGATGGTGACTTTTGCAGCGGAGCAATCTTAATGGCTTTTCGCACGACTATGGTAGTAATTTTTCAAATGAGAGAAATTCTTGAAAATCTGAATGAAGAGCTACTTGTGACTTTTCATAGCACTTTGAAAAGATTCATGGCTTAGTTCCAGTCAGCATCGATTTTCTGACGGCATTCTCACAGTTTTCTCTTTGCCACTTTCCTGGTGCATTGAAAATTTCTCCATGCTCGTCCTCCTTCTATTTTATAACTTTCATACACACGGCTTTTATTCTACATTATGCTTTATAGCCCACAATACCTATTCAGTCAGACTGCTCTTACTTTTATACAGAAGTACTCACTCAAAGATATACTTTGCTTTACAACTGTGTATACAGTAGTGGTGTTGTAGGTCGTTGGTGTTGGTGGTCATGGGAAGTTACGACTCCGGCTGGATAGTGCAGATAGTTCCATTTCCCTTGAAGCCCTACATTCAACATTTGCTTTATGTTTCGCCTTGCCAAAGCCTCAATTTTTCTTTTTGGGTGAGCAGCTGAAGAATAAAGTATATAGTAAGGAACTGCAGTGCATTATATCCTGAACCATCAAACTGCCATAGTCATTGCAATGCAATGCATCCAACTGCATTCACAGTCCCATTATCTACCCTGTATGTTCCGTCCGTCCGGTGAAAAGGAAACCTCTTGTCTCCGTAGTGTGAGTATAACAGTAACTATTTTAGCATTATAAGACAGTTCTATGCAGTTAATCTACTTCCATTTCATGTTTACACATCACACAAGAAGAGCTTCTTTATGGCTTCAGTGCTGTAGGAATAGGAAACTGCTTGAGAATGTATAACAATATGGGAGTTGTCTACATGCTCTAGTACGTATAAAATATATCACCCACTTTGTGACTCTCGACAGCACAAAGATTTGCAGTTTTCAATTTACATTATGCAATAGGTACACGCTCCGTACACGCATTTATTTACTGCGGAACAATCACTGTAAATAAATTACGAGAAACGCCTCCACGATTTTCTTCGCGATATCAGATGTATGTTCTCATTTGTTTACTTTGCGAGCAGCCTTCATTCTTGAATATACAAAAAATCCTCGACAGTGCGTACATATTGACTTAAAGGAAACCTTTCGCAACGGAATTCAACGTTCAATCCTGGCTTCTTGTCAACAAATGGTAATGCAATGCATCCCTTCCTTCACCAATATTTACTCATACGATACTAGTCATATGTAAAATCAAAATTCTAAACCACACACGCACTGTGCTATGCATGTCCCGGTATGGTAGGAGTCTGTTTATCTTTACCATACAGTAATACAATACAAATTTCAACAAATTCTGTACCTTCTCTCAGCAACTGCCGATACCAGTAAAACACAGAAACCTGAACTATACTTCTATAAGGGATTGGATTTTAAAGAAATATTTTCATTGCTGACTTCCACTTTGACTCATAAAATAGCTCCTACTCCTACCACACATTATACAGTAATTACACACAACAGGTAGTATTTATTTTCACTCTTAATAACCTGTCGCACACATGAAAACTTAACAACGAAATCAAAAGTACCTATAATTAAATATAGTGCTTTCATATGACATTCATATTTCTTCCTTGTGTGTCCCGGAGTATTTTTGCCTAGACCTTATTATAATTATTGTAAAAATTTCGAAATTCAGAATCGTTCAATACAAAAATGTTAAATCATTGAAATCCATTGTTTATAGTAAGCACAGATTTACATTTTGTAGGGTCGGTGTATAGGCAGAATATGATAAATATTGTATACTAGTACCTAGTACCTACTACCTACTGATGATAGAGTATTCATATACCTTATTTAATTAGATAGGTAAGGTAGTAATGTAACTGAATTAAATTCAGGTACCCATCTAAAAATTTCATTCAGCAGATTTGCCATAGGATGTGCTAATTTTCTTTACAAAGTATGTTTATTAATTAAAGAGTTCAAGTGCAATCGAGATTTAATGGCACAGAGAATGATGCATAAAAAGACTATGAAAAATATAAAGCTCATTCATCATTCACAGTTGCGAAGATTCATTTCAATAAGTATAAGATTGCAGACCCTAGAGAGAATATTATTCTTATTAAGTTCATCTATACTCAGCGAGCAGTCCGCAAGCAGAATAATTAAGCCTAGTGTGTAAAACTGCAAAAGAGTGTTTTGAAAAGTCTAACGTAAAAGTTATAGCCAGAAACTTTTTTGTGAGACGCGTAATTGGTAATGGAGTGCTAACCCACAGCCATGTCTCAGAACAGCAATTTCCTTGAAAACTCAATTACACAACAATGTTATACCGTTGCTGCCAGCAGAGCCTGGTTGTCCTGTCGTACCATAAAAACAAGCATCCTTCATTCACCACGAAAGAACTTTCGAATTTACAAAACTGAATAGAACCAAAACAAACAGAAGCATAATGAATTCCATCTTGTTACCGCATTATACCATGTGTATAGTTTCTGTTCTCTAAACTAGATCTTTTTGAACCTTTGCCTCCTTCCTCGTAGTCCAGAGTTAATCGCCTTTGTTTTCTACGACACTCTATAGCACATTACTTCAAAAGACGCTTACAGAACAACTTTACTTCTAATATACATACGAGATTAATGAACGTGTTAGCTTTTCTGTGATACGACATACTTTTTACAAAATGAAATTGAAGAAATCGTGTTGGGAATGTTAGTAGACAATATTATGTAGGTACCAGCGATGGGCCCTAGCAGATTTTTTGGTATTCGGTTTGGGTTCAAACAATCTTGTGTTTTGTTTTTGGGATGGTGTTAAAAATAATTGTTCGGGTTCGGTTCGGGTTCATAATTTTAGGGAAATAATAGTTAGAGTTCGGTTCTTTACATTATAAAATTAATACTTGAATTGTTTAATTAATGCATAATTGAAGTAAATTATATGATTTTCTGCTGAATTTGAACTCACTGTACAAAATTTATGAGAGTTAGAGCTCGTTTGTGTTCGATTTGGTTTCCAATAATTGTTCAGGTCAGGTTCGGTAAATTCTCAACATTTGTTCAGGTCAGGTTCGGTTTTTTACCGAACCAAACAGAACGGTTCGGGCCCACCTCTAATATATACCGGTATAAACCCATCATAGAATCCCTGCTTTAAAGTCATGGCATAGTTCAGAACGAATAATCCAGTAGATTCATTCGTTTTCGTACCCACATGCGTGCCAGAAATTTGAAGTACAACCTTTGTAAACTGTTTTATACAAATAAATGGGACTTAAGATGTATTTTTTAGCTTCTGGCATTTAATGTTCTTCCCACTCACTTTTAATAGTTTAGTGACCATTGTTTTTAAAATGCATGGGTCATTTTTGTTATTAAACAATGAAAATAACAGGTTTAAAATCAGTCACTTCTGTGAAATGCTTATCAATCACAAACACTATTCAATATTGTGTGATTACAAGAACACTACATTGAGTTTGACTACATTTCCTACCTATCTATGTGTATAATAGTATAATACTAATAGTACATTTGTAGGTAACTTATTAATCAAAGAATCTTAAAGACTGACTTGAAGCAAATGAAAAATGTTGTAATAAAATGTACATTGATGAAAGTTTAGTTTAGTCATTTAGAAATGTTGTGTGATATTATTGAGTTTACTAAGACTAGCTTCAAGGTGAAAAGTTCCATAAAGAGTTTAGTTTTTGATAATAAATGCTGAAGAAAAATTGAGTAGGAAAAGTATATCAGTAATTGATAACCAAGAGAGGAGGAAATGGGTCGTAAATTATATTTGAAATTAGAGAGCTGAGCACGTAGAAAATAAAATTACCTGAAATGGGCTGTAAACTTTGGAAATAACTTATAAAAACGTTATCTTTGCGATCATTAATTAGCACACCTTGGTCTGCTCAAAGTGCTTGTTTTCTTCATTTATAGCCACTTTCTTTCTGTCGGTAAGACTTTTCCATACAACGAGGATTGGAAAACCTTACGCTTACGCTTTGAAGAATTCGGAGCAAGGTGCACCACCATTATACCTACCTAACCTCCTTGCTACTTACTTACTATTAAAGCTAAGAGTCGTAACTTGGCTGGGCTAATGGCTAAATGTGATTTCTCACTAACTTGTGTAATGAATATTAATTGCTAGATTGCACCTATCGTCTTCTTCTCTTTGTCTTCGTTTTCCTTCCTTTCTGCACAGCTCTGGATTCTCTGTCACTCGAGACCTTTCTCCGGAACAGCAATGCGAGTGGGAAATGTTTCAGTTTTAGAGTAGGGTTGAAAGAAAATGCAAAAGCAAGGTAAAGGCCACAAACGAACAGACAGGCTCATACATAATGTCCCCACTGGATGCATTTAAATGGGGCAATCAACTTTCTGTAGACTATCTCTGGAGAGCAATTTTAGGAAACTTCCTCTATAGGTACATACGAGAATTTTTCGTCAAATTCAACACATTCTTTCCAATCTATTTCCTATGTATTTATCAACACCATCAGCAATGGTCGCAATTGAAACGAAATCTGGCAAATTACAATAAAAACTCAAACTGCAGATTGTTTAACATTGTAAAATAGTTTTAGTTTTCCATCACAGCAAGTGTAGTGTTCAAATGTGCAAGTTTTGCGTACCAGGATCTGTTACTGTCCATTTTGTCCATGCATGGATATAATATTTCACTGCAGTGAGTATTCCGACTTTTTTAATTTACCAAACTTGTATGTGGGAGGAGAGAAAGCGGAATTTGTGTAGAAGGAATGAACTTGAGGGGGCTTTTGAAGAATCTTGAAAAGATCGTCGTTTCCTTTGATTATAAAGAATGAGAGGGAGAAGAAAAGAACATGGAATTGGCTTGGCATGAAGGATGCACTTATTTCTTTTACGGTCAAAGTAATAAGCTAACGAAGCTTCATCTGCTTCAAAAAACCAACACAGTTTCTCTCGCAGAGTAACTGTAATAGCTAAATCTAACTAAATCGTGTTTATTTATGTAACTAATGCTATTCCTTGAGACATTAAGCTGGCAATTCGCATGCTCATTCACTTGGCAATTATTTCTAATTGAGTCAAAGAAATGTGAGATTAGAGTGGTTGACGAAAGGAGTAGGGAATTGCAAATTATGGTAGACGGATACGATAAAATGGATCAATTTGGAATGGTATTAGAGTGAGGAAGAATTGATGTAATCCCGACTAACGAGACGCCTGACAAGTTGAAAAAGAAAATGCGAAGAGGAAGACGGAAGAAGGTTCAATTCACAAAAAATACTTTGTGTAAAGTGAAGAGGGGAGAAAACTGAAAACTCAAACGTACTCTCCTGATATGATCTGAACTTTCTCTGTTTTTAGTATATATAAACATCGTGTTTCTTGTATTTCCTATCTTTTACTTTACTTTTAGTTCACTATCGTATTGAATTCTCCATGAGCTATTCATGTGCCATTGCGTTCCATTGTACAGTCAGAGATGCAGTCGTCGATACGATGTGTATGAAGTGTATGTGTTGAAAGCATAAAACTAACAAGGAACCGGGGCAGTTTTTTGAATAGGTTTTTTAAGCCCTTTAAGATCACTCATGCAGCTTGCAGTTCACGTTCACAATCATCCTTTAGCTTTGGCCTTACACTTAAGATTAGTAGATGTATCAATACCTCGAAATAAAAAGAACCGTGCTCACAACAGCCCTCCTTTATCGCGTCATCCTGTGTACATCGTTTCCAGTGAAACAGCCAACAAACGGAAATACAGATACCTATGACACTATGGATATTTCATAAGAAACTTTTCAAAGGAAATCAACCAATCATTTATTTCTGCAATGCATAGTGGTAGTAGGTAGTTCAACAATACTTTACAGATCTACATGCAGGATAGTTGTAGCATTGGATCTACTCACAACAACTCTTTCACCCGTACTCCACGCCGACACTTACAGACACTAACTAGAGTGCGAGTTTTTTCTGATTTCTCTGTCAGTCAGTCATTCCGTTAAGCTTCCAAGGGGAAGAAGAAGAAGAACACTCTTCACTACATTCTATAATTTAATCCTCGGCTGTTGTAGCGTAGGCCGTAGATACTGTAGCACTTTCTTCTTCGGCAAACTACGCTTATTTGTCTCATCCTTACTGTTCTGTATTATATTATCTATCCACTTAGGTAGAACTTATTATAACTTGAAAAATTGCACCATTCAAGTATAAAGCGTCTATTTTAGTATATATACCTAAAACGATATAGGTACATAACCAACGTGCCCATTACGTGTTACTGCAAACCTGTTTCTAGTTTTAGATTAGAGATGCCCGTTTTTTCCTTCTGCTTATTAAACCATTTAAGAATCGTGTTTCTTGTAGCAAGGATAATTGGCTTGACAAATTGGCTTGATTGTACGAAACTCAAAGTGCTTTAAGGGATTGTGTCAACCGAGTAGATGATATTGTAAGTTTGCAATTGTAGAAAACTAACAAACTTAATATTTTCCTAAGAAGTTGGATTAAGTATATACATAATATAGACAATTTGGACATATTGCAAGTATATATAGGTCACGTTAAGCTAACTCACGAATAAGATATACCGGGTAGGTATATAATTGCCTGTAAACATTTTTGTTCAGGAGTGTCATGTGTCAAATTATCCTGTCACGATTAAGAAAGAGACGATGAGTTAAAATTCGTGTCTCAGAGTTGTTTTACCTGAGGGATTATCATTTCTGCCAGGTCAAGTTTTCAGTATTTGTTTAACTCACTGACTTACCCGGGCAGAAGATATATTATTATCTTTTTGATGCGTGTAAAAAGACTTACTATCCGACTTATATGAAAGTAATACATAAATGACAAAAACGTTGCATGAGCGATAAATTATTTTCGGTTGTTAAGATAGCATGACCTAAAGGAGACACTGCCATAAGTCGCAACAGTAGATACCAAGAAAGAGAAAGCAAATTGACAATATTTTATGTAGTTTATATCGTTAAAGCAAATAAATCTAGAAAATATTTACATTATCTTATTCCGTGTCATTTTCCAATCTTGCTGTTCATGTCTTATTATTATTCTCCGTCTATTTAGGCATTCATGTGTGTGATTTAGCAATGTAGGAGTAAAATCATTTTCATGCTCTATTTCTTTCATGAGACAGTCCTGATACTGATGATGTTTATCGGAGTTTATGTTTTAATGTTGTATTTAGGAAACAACAGGGTATAATATTATTATTATTATTATGTACTGCCTTGTCCGTGGTTTATTTCCTTCTGTGTAAAATACGACATCCATTCTCCTGCCAAATATGCATCGGAGAATTGTGCATTTAGTATTCTCCCTGAGATATTTGAAATTCTACACAAGAATTGTATATAGACAAGATAGAATTGCATTTCTCTGCAGAGAAGAAAAACAAGTGAAACATATGTTGATAGAGTAGCTGATGGAAGTCTTGTAAGTTAGTAAGTTGTCTGTCAGCCTTAAAATTGGGTTTTGAAAAATGATGTGGCTCACGCAAGGGAATGGAATATCGACATCTACATCCACGACTCACGTTTACGTGCTTCTTGTTCTTAAATAAACCCTGTCGAGAACTTCCGTATGTTTCTAACTGTTAAGTATACTAGAAACAGTAGTAGCTCATACATCTAACTACGTTTCACCTACTTATCCACACTGAGTGCATTATTCCCATATATACACAAGCACCATTCATCCCTCAAACATTATAAATGCATGTAATAGCTCCTATTGTTTATATACTAACTTTTTTGTTTCAAATGTATACCGTATTGCCTCTCGCTCCACGTTGTTTTGTAGCAGCTAACGATCCTAAACACTCCGTCTATACAATACTTGTTTTCCGCGTATTGCAATTTCTAGTATTCTCATGCTGTCCAAAGTCGAAACTCGTTATAAATATTCAGGTGCACACACTCCACATCTGTGAGTCTTTCACCTTTACCATTACACATTCACACAGAATTTTCTCACCTTCTTTTGTGTTTGCACGTTCGTGCGTGCTTTCAAACAGTACACTATAATAAATTGAACGGAGAAGGTTATTACATACTAATAAAACGTATCAGTTGTCTATCTGAGCTTTAATAATCTTATTGGTGTGTGTGAATATTAACCTGGCTTATTTTCTTCACAAGACACATTTAGGTATATGTTAATCCACAAATGGTTTTACAACTTTTATAGATAAACGTAGGTACTACACGAATTTAATATGAATACGCTCAGTCCACATATCACAATAAAAAATGTGTGTTAGACTTTCCAATGATTACTGATGCAATGGCGTTTGAAAGACGTAATCTGAAATTACAAGGTTATTTGAAGGAAATGATGAAGGAAGAAAGTAAGTAAAAGTCAGTGCCATTGATGATGAAAAAGATGCATTTAACTATAGGTACGTTTATAATGAGATTTTCCGTGGTATTGTTTTATAGGATAATAAAACATCTTTTTACATTTTGGATCTAGAATAAGACATTTATTGTCGTGGGTACTTTGCGTGTGAACTGTGGTACTATAAAGGATGATATAGAAATCAAAGTGAAAGCTGAAAGATAGAAGTCTACCGCTTGAAATTTTGTTTTGACTTTTGGACAAAATATAGCCATATATATTTCATACCTATCTATAAACATTGGTTTGTAAAGTCATTAGTAATATAAATACAAAATACATGCTGTTCTCTCACTAC
Source organism: Pogonognathellus flavescens (assembly GCA_019776165.1). Lineage (NCBI taxonomy): Eukaryota > Metazoa > Arthropoda > Collembola > Entomobryomorpha > Tomoceridae > Pogonognathellus > Pogonognathellus flavescens. The sequence continues at coordinate 78,808 of JABASD010000184.1, forward strand.
ATGGACTTTTCCGGTAGACGGTAGTAAATTATAAGACGAGTGACATTTATTTCTCCCCAAAGGCCGAGCAAGTAGCGAAACATAGCGCATTGCATTATATTACATATCTCCAAACTATAATATAACTTTAGACACATAACGTAATGTGTATAATCTACCGTTAAATGTACATCTAGTAATAAATATAGTGTTCCTATTCCTGGCAGAGTGAATTTGGCCTACCTTGCATTTGTATCGGATTCTATAAGAGTTTTATTACTGCTTTGCAACCATAAGTATTGTATTATAGACGAATGAGCCGATATAAGTAGTCGGGAAACCTCTACGTGGCGGTAAAGAATGTGGGACACTACTGGAGTATTTACTTTTACTAAAACCTGCAAATATTTATAAGGTAGGTTCTTAGCACTTAGGCAGCTTTACACAAGTACATGTATTATTATTGGTTCTAGTTCATAATCACAGTGCAGTATACAGGCACAAAACGTGGAGGCATAGTGATTCTTGCTTCTGTATTAATATATCAAAAGATTTGTGCCTCACTTCGATATGTACTACTACTATAGAAGGGTGGTCACAAACATCCAAGAGTTAACTAATGGGAAACTATATATTATCTTTGACCTCGTTGCGAATATCATATGTTCATTATTTATAAATTTATTATCCGTGCCTACTCTCGTATTCGTATGTAGTTTATCCAACACACTCTACTTAGTAATTTATAAGCTAAGAGCACGTGTAGTAGCGAGCCAAAGTATTCAAGTACGCATTATATTAGGCATGAATTTCAGTTTTTCAATTTTAATCATGTTGCGTACGCATAACATACTTCTACATGCTTTCCCCACCTCTATATGTAAGTACTTTCATTGTACATAGTCAAATAACAGAGAGAATTTATTATTTTTTACCAGTATACTATAGTAGTTCTGGTTTGATACGGGCAAACACTACTTACAGGCTAAGAGCACATAAGCCGTATATATACTACCTACTTAATACACAGACACATAAGTCGTACATTGAATTCTGGTAAGCAATTTCTGGAATTTCCTGGAAATGGGAGGAAAGTACATACATTTTAGACATACGCACCTGCTGAACATGAAAGCAAAACCATCTTAACAATTTCTGTTCAGACTTTCTGTATTAAGAGAATCGCCGTTAACTGAAAGCACTATGATGTAGTGGAAGACCCTGGCAGAAGGGAAGGAAACCAGATTTAGCCATTGAGATGCAATGAAAAAGATTTCATTTTCGCTCTTTGCATTCAAGACTCTTCGGTAGTTACTTACGCTACTTCTTTTCTTCCTCTTTGCAGTTATATACATATACTCCTTCAAGTTTGTATAGAGAGGTACTCAAGTTCCTACTGTATTTCCATCCTCCTACTCTTCTTCTTCTTCTTCGTTTTCTTCGTATTCGTTTCCGTCTTCTTCTTCTAGTCGTCTGGCATATCTATCAAATCATTCAAGAGACTATTTCATCTTCTTTTCATAAAGGACTCCATCACATCACATTCAAGATTTTCAATCAAGCCACTCAATTTGAATGCAAAATATAAACCTTCGTTTCATTCTTAGTACTCCCTCACCCACTACTCGGTATTATGGACGTGTAGTTCCAAGTCGGGATCATTTAATTCGATCTTTCTATCGTTTTCCTTTACATACTTATTCCGATCAGTTCGTTAGCCGACATAAAAGAACTGTATGATTAATAAAACCGATTTAACATGTATGTAAACACACAAATCCAAGTATATTTACTCATTATTAAACCTACATAAACATTACATACGTACTTAAACTCATGAATCTAAAATTGCACGTTTTGAATAGGAAGTGGTAGGGAGGGAATAGACAGGGAGTGACTGAATCCATTTTACAATATAAATAGATGAAACATTTAGTAATCCTCCTATATGTTTAGATGTAGGTTAGGTACCTATAGTAAAAATGGATTATAAAAACGTGTAGCGAATTAAACTATCAGCTTGGTGACCAGGATGTCCACTCGGCCATAAAACATGAAGTATGAGCTGTTGGCTAAGAGAATCGATTCATTTCAGTTTGTTCAAGAGAGTTTCGCACAGATGTGCGTAACGGCTATGGGTATATATAGATATTATGACTTGCAATGATTTCGTTTATAATGTGGTTTCCAAAGTAAAGCAGTAAATCTCAAGTGTTGAAAGATTTTCTCATAATTCACGAAAATTCATATGTAAGGCTAGAATCAACTACAATTATACAGTCATTTCCATTCCCACGATGAAATTTTGCTTCTAGGCTAAAAACACACATAGATCAAAAATCCTCCAATTTTTTTAGAAGTCTCTGCCATTCCTTTTAGCTTATTGATTCCATCGTGTCCCAAAAGGTTAAAAAAGGGAAAACTGTCAAGTGTACAGAGAGAGAGAGAGAGAAGAAAAAAGAAGAGTAGATTTTACCCTCGTCGTTGTACATACATATGCACATACACATTCCTATTTCCATTTTCTTCAGCATTTTTTAACCCATTGACTTTTTGACTTGGATTGAATTGAATGTGAATACGAAGCAGCATAACTCTCGCCGTCAAGTTAGTTCTCAAGACAATTTCAAAGTGCTACGAGAGAGCAAATGGCAAATGTGTACTCGAAACCAAACCAAACAGATATGGCAGACCAAAGAGCTTCATCCCAACGAATGAGTCAATGGCAAAAGCCAACTTTTGAAATCAAGTAGAGAGAAAAGTAGCCTAAGCAAATACAGAATTCAAATTCAATGCTTTCTTCAAATAAGTATAAAGCTGGAACATAATGTGGAGAAACATAGTCAGACGCGTATATTTTATAGGTACGTATATTACGCTTTAAATCCTCCACTACTGCTATCTTCAGGAGCTGTAAATACCTATACTCCACTTGTAGTACGCAAAAGTTTTTTTTTGCCGCTAACCAAAAAATGTTTTATGACCAGAAACGAATCAACACTATTTCTGTGCATTGAAATTGAAGATTGGAGAGTGTAGTGGAATGATATGAAAACAGACGAGGGAACTGTGTGTGTGTGAATGGAGATTGGAGAAATGTGGTTTAGGTACGTCGTACGTGGAAATATGCACATTAAGAGTGTTGAGAGCAGTGATGATATTTATGTGATAACTTTATTTAATGAAAGTCCGCTGTCACTTATGATAATCGAGGATGATCGAAAGAAAATGTCTGTATTGCATACGAATTGCTATAATGTATAACTAAATGTCTCGTTCCATATGTCTTCTGTGTGTGCTTTATGGATTTTCCGGTCGTGTATACTTCCCAGTCGGTTTGCTTTCTCTGGAGAAAGTCACTACAATAGCTTTTGGCTTAACTCGGTTTGGTTAACCCAAAAAGCGTGCAGACCTCACTAAAATGGAAGATATAGGAAGAGGAGAGTCTTGCAAATGTATAAAAAGTAAGTAGAATACTACTACCTACAAACCACTATGCATGCATTATGATACAGTTGTGTAGGTATTGTAATGTAAATCCTTCATATATGCGAAGATGAGTGAAGAGATATGCATAAAAAAGAAAAATGATAAGGCCTGATGCGACTGGAGCGGTGGAGTTTTAGACTTACTTGGAATGGGATGGGTTGGCTGGAGAAGAGAGCAAATAAGAAAAATGAGCAAAGAGTCGTAGGACAAAGGAGCAATGAAATTTGTCTCCTTTTCCATTCCATTTCTATATTCAAAAGGGGAAAGACAAGGGAATGGCACGACTCAACTCTTCTAAGTCAACTGAGGAGCAGAAGACGAAGAAGTAGAAGAAGAAATACGTTACGTAGCACATCATATCACATCACATTGCATCACATATGCTCCCTGTCACGGTGAAAAAGTTTAATCGTCTGTAGCTGACTGAGCATTCATTCTTCCTCGTACCTATTTTTTTCCCCAGTAAAAAATGTATGTGCTATGGCCTGAGTGGAGTACTTGTACTCACTTTGAACCTCCTCGTGTGCATTCTAAATGCAGAGTAGACCGAATTTCGGAATTATTGACTTTTGTATTTACACATACGCTACGAGCTCTGATATTAGATGAGACACTCGGCAATTTTAATGCTTTCATTTTTGACATACTTTTACAATTTACCAGATAAAGCAGTAGTCAATTTTATTCCGGCATCATTCTGCATTCACATACGAAAAGGAATTCGAAGATTTTCTTTGCAGGAAAAAGTACGAGCAGTAGTAGAAGGTGTAGCTGCCTAATAGAGAGTAAACACAGTTGGTGCACAGAGGTCTAGTAAAATAATACGTGTGCTGATCCGTTTTATTGGTTTGCTGCTGCCGTATGTTAGCACAAATTAAAATAAATGTTCTTTCTTTGTATATAAATTCTCCAAAATACCTACAAATTCTCTTATGCACTCTAAATGCAAACAATATGCAAATATTTGATTCTCATTTTTGATTTTACCCTAAAAAGGTTACAGCCGTGTAACGTTTCATTCCAGCTAGAGATTACATCCATCCATCCCTCGGTTTCAGATTCCTTTCTTTTGCATAGAAATGCCAGCCGAGTCACTGAAGCATAGTATTAAAAAATCAAATACATAACTAGGTACCTATGTCTAATGCATATAACATGATAAGTATTCCTCGGTTGTTTTATGCATCATTAGAATCCTTGACGGAGAAAGAATTCAAAGTCCGCAATGACGACTACTGCCATGCGAAGGAACATTAGTTGAGTTATGTGATTATGCGCAACCTGTAAGAGCAATCTCTTGTTTTCCCAAATCACAAGTGACAATTGAAATCAGCAAAAATAATCTTTCTCTATAGCTGCTGAACGTAGAACTAATATCCTGTCGGGAACAGAGAGAAGATAAGTGCAGAGAAAACATCGATTGTACTTCAATACGTAAAGCGTCTCAGTATTTGTAGTGAGAAAGTAGATCCACTTGAATACACAGTTATTTATAGCTGTTGCTGAGTAAATGGCGAAAAAGGAGAACACTACGGACTTGCAGTATTGCATACCTACTACTGTTTACAACGTATAGTATATGCGTATATGTGCAGAATGTGCTTGTACATCTCTTAGTGGTAATAAGAATTCTATTTGTCCAGCAAACTCCACAAGGTACAGTAACAAAGAAATGGGAAATGGAAATAAAAAAGAACAGGAAGGCAAACTGCAGGACAGGATGTTATTTTAGTTCTTATGTTATGTTTTCATGTAATGTAAGACAAGAGCCTTCCTCCTTGATGTTTTATGTATTAGTCACTCTTGGAATCTCTGGCTTTACCCTTGTGCTGTGTTAGAGCAACAATGTTACTCGAAATGCATAGTTATAAGTATACACATGTCCATGTAGTAGTGGTAGCGGTTCAACTTGTACTGGAATAATAGTCGTGGTACACATGCATACGTAATAGTAGCGCAATATATCACCGTGTGTACTTTTCTATGTGTTTTCGTCATTCAATTTCCTAGGTTGACTACCACATCATCCTATGGAGCGGAGGAAGATACATCCCTTAGGATATTCTCGACTTGCAAGATCATACGAAGGTTGGAAATCTTAAGATCGTCTCATACAATTTGTTTTCATCTGATGAGAATGGAATTTACCAATGTGTTTCAAAGCTCAATGGGAAATTCGAGAGTAATTCAATACGGCAAGTCTGATATTATGGTGGAAGAAAATAAATGTTGTAACGAGTCAAAAGAGCCAATGGATCATATATTTGTATTATATTACTATTCAGGAGGACTTTGGACATTTTCCTATTCCTTGGCTTTCTTTTCCTCCTCTCTGACTGAATTGATTCCATTCGGCTGAGTTGTCGGCTGAGTTGACATGAAAGAAAGACTTGTCGTTATCTCTATAGCGTCCATCGTTTCTCTATCTCTTTTCCCATTGTCTACTTATTTCATGTTATTTCGTATTTGTTTCCTATATCATCATATTATTATACTTTGTTTGCTTCTTTTTCATTCTGATCCGTGCATTTTTCTACAAAGAGTTAACTTGATGGTCAACTTTCCCCTTTAGTCTTATACTTTTAGTGTCTACTACTACTGCAGAAGTCACTAGTGCGAACAATCGTGTGCAAGCAACGACAATCAATACAATACTAGTACTATACAATGCAATGCAACACAAAAAATCCACAGTCGTGTTTTCTGTGTGGACCGAGACTCTCATGGAATGATGCTTCCCATCCAAAATGGCACGTTTCGTTTTGTTTCTTGCTAAAGTTTATGACTCAACCTCTCTTTGAAGTAAACGTATAGACTGGAATTTTCATACACACACACAAAAGAAACGACAACACAATATTCCAAGGAATTGTATTTTAATCTGTTTTGAAAGAACAATGAACATACGACTCTTGTATTTGTATGTGTTCTACTACTAGAAGCCCGTAGCCAGAGAATAATGACGCAGTTAGTTCAACTTATTTCACGACACTCACTGCCTCTTCAACTTTATACTTTCATTTTATCCTTTGACTTTCGTCACTCGTTTGTGTTCAAATGCTGTTCCATTTGTTTGTAAATTGTTTTCGTATACACACTTCTTCACTTACATTGCTATTATTATTGTCATTATCGTTACTCTCGCTTTATGGTTTATTTCACGTGTTACTTGTACCAACACTCATTTTCCAATCCAGACAAGATGTTTCCCGCGAGCACAGCATTCCTAACTCATTAACATAACCAAAATTTTAGTAATGCACTGTGTGTACTTGTATATCACAAAGAGTTCATAAAAAATACATGGAATTAGTCAACCCGTTTGTTACAACTGAATGTTTACCACTTTACCTATTGAGTAATGAGATGATTATATTAAGACAAACTCCTTTAATTTCACTTTAAGTTGTATCACTTTACATTTTTAATGAACAAGTGTCTATATTACTATACGTAAATATTGCATAAAGTCAAAGCAATGTTTGTCCGTATTGTAATAATATTGAAGTAAGTCTAGTATTAGTTCACACTTCACAATGGGAAAATATAAAGAAAAATGAAATTTAAGCCAGATGATAAACAGCATGAACAATTCGGAAATATGTACTTACATACATTTACAGAATGTTTGTGAATAGATTAGACCTAAAAGGGCTGGAAGGATGGATGATGTGGGTTTGACAGGAGTCTCTTATCGCGTATACCACATGACAGTCGATTCTATTAGGACATGTACACGGAAATTGTCATATTCTGATTGATGATAACGTTGAGACGAAGGAAGGACGAGGAAAGAAGGGAAAATGCTGTAACAAAAGGCTAAATGCTCGTAGCTTGAAAACACCTATTATAATCAGTGACAAAAGATTCACGGAAATAAACAAACCAACATGTCAGCTTTTGTGAGTTTTCTATCCATCTATCATGGTTGTTATTACACAAGGGATTATGTAAATCTAGTCCTGTCCTCTTCTTTCATGTCGTTCTAATCTAATTTAATTTTGTAACGAGCAACGACCGACAGTAGTGCTTCGTACGTATCATGACACAACTCTTTCCAGTCATCACCACAAATAGATACAGCCAGTGTGTGTCTTCTCTGTTTTACCATGAGTAGTGTCATCCACACAACAACATGACAACACATGAGTTGACAAAAAATCAATATTTTAATACAATATGACATACCTAATATCTATACACTCACGTCCACAAAACTACATACATGTTTACATAGATATAATATTACATGCTACAATCCAAATACCGCCAGGAGCTATTTACAAAAGTAATCCGAGAATGGAAACTGTAGAAATTGTAAGTATTAAATAGATGCTCTGTCGTACCTGCTGACCCCTTTATCATCATATTCTATAACTTCGTATTACATAATATCAATTCGATTTTGCAGGTTTAAATTTCATGTTATCAACTTTCCTTCGACAAAGGGAAACCAAGGAAAAGCATAACATAACTAATATCTTTTCTTTGAAAAGTCTTCTGTAAGCTTCACAACATAGGTTACTTGAATATCTATTTTGTAGTTTACTTACACCGCCTACATGTATTCTTCGCTTTTCTTGCAGATACAACATGAATACATGAAAGATTCCATTCCAAATGAAAAACTTTTGATTTTCGGATGCATGTTTCTAAAGAAATCATTTTTGAAAAATTATATTTATCATTAGATCTTGGATTTTCTTCTTGCGTTTAGGATAATTAGACATTGAAGAGAGTAAGAAGAGGTATTACATCTGTACAGTAATTCAATACAGTATCTTCAATAGCATTGAATGTCTACGTAGCTTTAGTTTGTCTGAATAAATATATTCAAGTTTTTGACAGTCTTTACACGTGTCATTAAAATTTTAGAGAAGCGATTTCAATTTTAAAATTGGGTTTGATGGTTGAACGAAAAGATATCAGACTCCGATTAGAATTCTAACCGAAATGATTTTGGGAAGCTGTACATGTGCTATTTTCACTTTTATTTATCCCTTGGATGTTTTCTAATATCCATTTGGGATGAACATTTATACTTTTCGGTTTCTATCATCATTTTTTCCTTGTTTAAAAAATTATGTGTACCGAGAATAGATTAATAATAACGATAGACAAGAAGCAAACAATCTCATTTTACTGTAGTAAGAAAGTGAAAGTGAAATCTGTGTTTGGACAAACGGCGGCTTTCCATAATGCCATTAGTGGGTAGGAGAAGAGTGGAGCACAGCATGAAGTGTACAAACAATACATAAAAATCCGCAATTTTCCAGCTATACAACGGAGAGCTAACAATGTGAAATGAGACTTCAGAGAGCATTTTGAGTAAAATAAGTGATGTTTGTATTGCACAGAGACGAAATCGCAACGGGATGGAATACCCTACTTTATATGAGTAGCATATATCTATATGAAGTGCTTACCTACACTTAGAAACTCATAGTCCGTGTATATCTATGCAAGATAAATTCAGACTTTATACTACATACAGAACGATTATACAAGTACCTCTCAGCTCTTTTCTTCTCATCTCAACACAGCAGAACGAAACAAAACAGACAGTCAGAGGAAGAGAGAGAAAAGAAATCAAGAGAAAATGAGAAAAGGCCAGTTGAGTCGTAATAAAATTATCATTTGCGACACCCTATGCATGCATCGTGTGTCTACTCCAGTTTACCAGAACCACCACACTGCTGCAAAATACACACAAAGATATTTTAGTAGTTTGTGTGCGTATACCGTATTGTATTATGACCCATGGATTTAATCTCATCTACTACTACTACTGTTGGTATCTGCACTACATTCTTTATATATTATGTACCTACTACTATATACGTGAAGAATTGGATATCACGATACCCCACCAAGCTACAAAATAAGAAACGTCATGCTGTAATGCATTTAATACGTTTAGTATTGTATATATTTATACAGCGAGAGTATTTGTATGTATATAGGTATATGTAATATGTATACCTATGTGTGTTGACGTATACAGTATCTGAACGTATTATGTTTCTTTGCAGAACATGTAACTAAATAGTTCTACAACAATTGTCTTCTTTGTGTATTTTGCTATATGTAGCAAGTAGAGTAGAGTCAGGGACTGAGACGAAGCTTTTCAGTTGTTTTCAAAGATCAGAAGCAGCCGCTTAACTTTCACTCGCCTTTTGCTCACGTTCTCATAGACTTACTTACTTTAGATTAGTTAGTTATCTGTCTGTCTTAAACCAACCGAATGAAAGTGTGTATACTACTTAGGTTTTAGGTTGGCTATCGTTGGACAAGCTACTAGTGCTTCGAATAGCAGTTGTAGTACTTTCTGTGGTAATGTACACTATGTGGCTTGGGTTGGCCGTGGTGTAGATGTGGAATACCCATGGGAGCTTTTTCTTCATAATGTCATTGCCACTTCTACGATGATACTAAACACAAGACAGTCAGGATGGATGCAAAACTTTATTTACCTCGAGAAAGTTTACTGTACGGGTAGTATGCCAGTATAAGCTTCCGCCGTTCTTTTGTTCTGCGTGTGTTTTAAGCAGTTCTTAATGGTTTCCCTGTCACGGAATTTTCTCGGGACTATTATTCCATTATTATACGTATAAAACTTAAATTAATATTGTGCAGATTAAGAATTTTATATAGTAACCAGGGTTCTATATGCATTACAGTCCATGACACATAATGTCATTCCAAACTCTTTCGTTTTAAATATTCTTCAGGGCTTTTCTAATAGAGTAACAGATGAGATTCAGGCGCTTTGAACCTTACGTCCAGTAATAAACTTGTTTAGAAAAGATAATGTGCCAACTTGGAAAACTGTCTTACAATTTACAATGGTTAGTAGGGATAAAAGTAGATGTATTACTGTCTTGCGTCAATTTGTCAAGTTGCTCGGGCTAAGGAACTACAACTGAGTAAAAAGTAATGGAGAATGAAAAGATTTCGCTTTTCTTTCAATTGATTTCTTTCCAAGTCGAAATACGGGTAGATAGCATACACATGTTTTTAGGTTGTATGTAAAAAGCTTACTATATAACGAGGGGTATAGTTTATCACTTCTCCATTAGTATAAGTAATGGCTCGAAAACTATTATGTCAAGCTAAGAGTAAATGTTTGTTGTAGAGATAAAGGAATGTACATACAAGATTGAGATGGGAAATGTTATTATAGTAATAACAGTTTCCGAGAAAGAAAAAATCACAGAAACGTCAATAGAAATGCTTCGACGCAAATAAGTGTCCACTATTACATCAGAATTATGTTGTGAATCAATATAGCTATTTATATACAGTATTTAATTACCTAAGTAGGTAGAGGGCAATTACGATGATTATCCGGGACAACTGGTTCACGAGTCACAGTAATTCTTCATTAAGTTGTATCATCACAAATCACAACAATGGAAGGAAATGATTTCTCAAATTTAATTAGTATACCTACCATAGTACTTCTGGTATATTTTACACAGTTTTTGGTCTACTTTTGTTATTTTTGCGGTGTTATTTGGAAAATTTATAAAAAATAGAGAAGCCTACTTAGAGCAGACACTTGGTATGTATTTATTACCTAGTCAGCTCCGACAGACATAAAAAGAACAGTTCCAAGTAATGGTAATGGCTGAGAAGCTTCCAGTTCATTAACTATCTATTCATTCATTCATCGCTGCTGAGTTGCAACGAGCCAGAGAATCTATCAAAGTATATGAATCAATGAAGAAGCTTGAAGCAATTCCATATTATACGTATGGCTGTGTAAACGTACCAGTTCTAGCACCTTGAATAAAAGCGGATGAATAAAAAAGTTGGCTCTCCTCCGTTTCCATTCGTATGTTATATAATTGGATGGTTGCATGGGAAAAGAATAATTTTCTCCGTACTGCTAACCTAACATACACGGCCCTGCCTATTTATACGGAGATACTTCCACATTCCCTTTAGATCATGACGACTCGGTGCCAAAACTTTTTTCTCTCCTATTATTAATTCGTATGGTAATGGATGCTTTGATGAACATCCCAGGATTTACTTTCCCTAAAATTTCTAACCTACTTACTTTAGTACCTTTGTGAATCTCATCTAAAAAATATATCCGTACATAAATTTAAAAACATATCTCCACGTTTCACTAGTTTATTATTTCAATTCATGTCGTTTGTACATAGTGTAGCATTTATTTTGCAGTGTTCCCTTTGTAAGTTTGATAAGTTCTATTTCTCAAGACGCCATAAAAAATCTAAACCCTAAACAACATATTTGCCGCACAGATTGGCATTACTTTGCAATATCTCTGTTTGCAATTGTAGTTGTTAATATCTCAACGTTTTTTCAATAGGACCACCTACCTCTGTAACTGTAATAATTGCAAAGAAACTACTCTGTATTAATTTACATTACAGTCATTGTCATTACATTAATTTTATTGTATTCTTGCAGTTCATCTGGGAAATTATAAATAAATTATTAACTACTTGATACTTGACACTGATGTACATAATGACCTTCCCTTAAGGATGTTGACAGGAAATACAACACAATACAATATTTCTTGCGAGATTATTATTCTGCTTGGTAATAACTCGTTAATGAATGCGAGACTCATCAAGGAACTTAATTTTAACGTGTAGGTGCCTGACCTAGTAAGACTACGACTCGCTTTTCTACAGTAGGGCTTTTGTGCCTCGCTTGTGTATACATTCTGTGTCATGCCTCAATTAAAACACAGTTCTGCATTTGCATGGTACAATAACTGAGGAAAGGAGTTGTATGCATTTCGAGTCTAGCACTGCAGTCGCATTTGGCATTCTGCGAATCAAGTCATATTGTCGCGATTCGTCTGTGTGCAATTATATGAGTAATATATAGTGAACTACTTATTCTACTTACTTATGTATGTATACTTTGAATATATACATACCTAGACATAGTGTAGACATATTTGTGTACATATCCAACTGCATTATTTACTATGTAGGTAGAAGGACAAAGAAACTTGGTTAAACATTAAAGATGTACATGGAAGTGAAAGAAAATGTTGAGACTGCGTGACAATTGATTTATGCCTTAGTTATTCGTTGAGCTTCAGAAAATTCTATTGAAATATAGCAGTAAACTAGGCTCAAAGGGAGAGCATTAGACAGTCATAGTGTGTGGTAGAAACAAAGTTGGTGAAATCGAAAATGCTACTCTCGTTCAGCATATTAGTGTGAAAGTTGGGAAAGAGAAGGGAAAACAGTTGCCTAGTTGAAAGCCTGTTGGGATTCTGTAACTGCTCTCTGTGATCGCGATCGTCAAGCTCTCAATAGAAATTGGGAAAAGAAGGAACATTTGAGGACTTTTTATGTTTCGTCAGATCATTTGCTTATTTTCCCTAATGGTGTAGGCGTTTCGGTGTAATGGAAGAGATTTCTTGTAGAAGGGGAAATAATAAATGCTGATTGGTCAATATTCAAAGCTTGAAACTTCCCCATGTACTTAAGCATAGTATTCTAATAACACTACACAAATTGTTATACACAAGACGCAATACAATTTTCTGTACTTTGTTAAACATTTTGGTTATAGGTCATTATTTGATCGAATTTGTGCAATGAGGACGAGTTGAAGACTTTTTATACCATTCGGTTAGAGATCTTCAGATTTAGTGCGTGATAAAGGTGGTTTGTACTTCAGTGACACTAAGTGGATGTTGCACCATTTCAACGATGAACTCATGAAGACCATACGGAAACGGTAGAAAGTAATTTCTTGACTGCACGAGAAAAGAAACGAGTACAAGTACGAGAAGCTAATCTTGTAAATGAGAACATGAAGAAGATCCGCAGGGAATATGGTTATCAAGCAGTCAGCACTCTTTTGATGGAAGTAGGAATTGACAAAGGTCCTCGGAAGGGAAGAAAAGTCGTGTTGAAAGTAGAATTGAGAAGAACTCGTGTAATCCAGTCTAACGAGTTCCCTGAAAAAAATAAGGAGAAACTACGACCGGAGAAATCATGAAAGGGGGAAGATGAAATACTGAAATAGTACCTATCACCACGAAATTGTCAGAAAAGTCAAATACAGCACTACCACATGACTTTGTGAAGACCACACGACTTTCTTTATCACAACGATTGCACATTGTCGTGAATAGTTGAATGCAATAGTAGTGGGAGTATAAAGAGAGAGGAGTTTAGGGAACTCGTAAATTATCACACCCACAGGCCATCTTCACTATGTTGTGTGTTATTTACATATTATATTGCAAAGTCATTCACAAATGAACACACTAATACATCAAAATTATACTTAAAGTAGCAACTAACAAAGGTAATAAAGGTAAAAGCCAAGTTCTATACGCTCCAAGCAAAATAGAAACTTTACAACTGCATTGTACTCGCTTCTCCCAGACTTAGTTTTACAGTCTGCGCAATCCATGTAACAAGCTATCATAAAAATTTTACAATCATGACTTCAACTTCACATAGCAGCAGAAATGACAACACTTACCACATCAGATGAACCACCAAGCCCCCGGAATCCTCTTTTTCGTTTCCTACTGAATTATTTATGTAGTAGGTAGGTAGGTATTACCGCGAAACAGCTCTAGTGTAGTTATACACTAAGTCAAATTTGATCCAGATGGAATGTACAAAATTATTAACTTGTATGTCGATTCAAACGAATTTTCTGTAGTAAAGATAGTTCAGTCTGGATGTACTACTATTAATTTCACATCTGTATCGTGCACAATCGCTGCGTATGCCCAATTCAGTTCATTTCTGAGTTCATTCCATTTGCATTATTGAATGATAATTATTACTGTCAGCATTATTTTGAGTTATGCGTTTAGTAACGTCGACCTATATGAAGTACGAAACATAAAGATTGCAAGAGCTTTTCACTTGTGTGCAAAATGCATGAAGATTTTAATGTAAGTCAACCTAAAAGTTCATAGAAGGGCAGTGGCAGTGTGTATTACGTTGTAGTTTTATTCTATGTTAATCAAATGCCGCATATGTAGGCGTGCTTTAAAGTGGGCAAATATAAAGTTCCAGTAACAGAGGCCCTAAAAGCAAATCTGAGTGTTATGAATAAATTCGAGCAATTTTTACCACTACTACTAGACTGTATCTGTGCTAATATGTACAGCCTAATACAGCATATACAGCATGTAGAATATAAAATGTATTGAGTTCTCTCATGTTGTAAAACGTAGTAGATTAAGGTTCAGTTAGTTGTAGTAGTAGTTAGTTTGTTCTGTGCCTTATGATGTCTGTATCTTCGAGGTACAGCTTTTAACGAAAATGTACGTCACGTTAAAAAAATATAGAGCTCAATTTGCAAAAAGCTGAAAGTAAAGTTTGTCTTAGTCATGGAGCCCTTTGAGATCTACAAAAGTTGTAATTGGTAAGACTACAAGCAAGACAGAAACCAAAAACCAGAGCTTCATATAATATGGCACACACACTCGCAAAATATAGCACGGCCAACACATAGACAATATCGTAAAATAAAGGGGCATAACATCTTTTACGATTTATATTTAGGTTGGTAAAGTACATTATGTTTTGCTTTTTCCTGCCATTTCGTCATAAATGCTATTTACACACAATATCGTCCATTCCTGCACGGAACCACGAAATGAGCACCCAAATTATTTTTCTGAGAATACGTGCGACTTTTCTTAAATAATTACATGAAAATATTTGCTATTCATATAGGTAATCATGTATATCTTATTGATAGTTGTTGGGAAAGACCTTGAAGAAACTGAAAAGGTATATTTGATATAAATGATATATTTTGTATTGTGATGAGACATGCGGTATGTACAGTCATGTATGTCATGAAGTTTGTAATGGTACAGAGTACAGAAGTACATTTTTTGTGTACAGAGTACAGAGCGATACGACGAAGAGAAATTAAAGGAGCGTCAGTAATGCACCTTGTCTTCCGCCTGCTTCCTGTAGCCGAAGTAAGTATTTGAGCAGGAAAGAAGGTTGTAACTTTTTCAACGTCTAAACTAAAACAGGACAGAATGCTGCTGCTAGAACACGGATATGTTAGTCAAGTTAGATGTAGAGACGGAATGATGAATTAGAAAGTTAGTAGCTAGTAGGATGAGCAGGCAAAGTAAAGTTAGAGCCTGTCTATCTGTCCATTGAAAGATTCATTGCTATAAACTTAATGCTCGATGAGTATAAAAAATTCTTTGAAAAAGTCCTATAATTGCTTCTCTCAAGATATACTTCCATAGTTAACTATTCCACTAATTCAAACTCGACAAATAAATACTACCCGACGACTTTGGCTAATTCATGTGCGACTGACGAAATTCTTTGGTTGTGAACTTGTGAACCACACACACAAACAATTAAATGCTACGTGTAAATGCACTACCTTCCTACATACCAAGACATAATTTATGTTTCAACGCGACAGAATCTGTGAGAATCATTTTTTATAAAGACAAACATTCAACAACTTTTATTAGTAGTTACCATTTCTCGCAAGAGAAATATATTGTTATTAATATTATTGATATTTGTAGCTCATGTTTAAATATACCTAAGTAAAATAGCCATTCAAATTAAAGTACCTAATCACTTTTCCAACTACTGACTAAAAACATTTAGAAACAAATTGCATAAAATAACGAGCCATTAAGGTTGGAAGCAGCAATAGAATAGACAATAATTAGTATATTTTATCAAGCAATTGTCATTAAAGCTATAATATAATTCATGAATGACCGTTTTAAATAATAATGGTTAAAGTTATTATGTGATACTCTATTTTACGCGATTTACTTAATAATAGCCATTCAATATGACTTTAATTCACTTGATTTAAGGATACGCATAATTGCTTAAGGTACATTCTTTTTATCTATACTGTTATACTGTTAAATAGGAGTCTTATTCTAACGGTGAAATAAACAAGGTAATTTAATGTTGAAACAGTATACAATATTTTTGTACGTGTGGTGTGTGTACAAAAATATGCTACAGTGCAATATAATTGTTTTTGTACACTACAAGATGTGTGTGCGCATTTCTGCATTTTAAAACTGTCTAAAAGCTGTTTGAAATCATTGAAAGCAATCGAAAGAAGCAAAAATTATATCAGCATTAGATGATACAAGTAGTGTAAAACATATCACACACACACAGTTGTAAAATAAGGCAGCAAGAGTACCGGCTGCGGGTCTGGAGACTTTCTCCGACCGGTTTGCAATATCAAACTACAGATATCGTGCACTGCGCTTTCTACTTACACTTCTCAAACGATGTTGAGTAAAAGTTTGCTTTCTCCCTCAAAAGAGCGCAGTTTAACAAGAAATTGTTCATGCAAACTAAACATGCATTCATTGCTTTACTAGAATCTACCTGCTGAAATTAATTGAATGTTAGTCAATAATACAGCCAGCTAGTACAGTGCTCAAATTACGATTACTAACCATGTATTTTTGCAATTCTAATGTTCCTTTTCTGTTTCTCTCTGCATTTTCTCCTGCTTGAAAATTAAATCATGATAGAGAGTGATGGGAAATTTTTTGTTAGTTTCGATATGCTTTCTTGTTTTACTTATGAGAAAGTTATCACATTTTGCGTATACATAGTTTAGTTGTATGATAATAAATGTGCATCAGTTTCACTTTCAGTTCATAAAACACTACATATAGCAAATGATTAAGATTTGGAAGTTTATGAACGTTTGCGTTGTAGACGTTTTTATTTTTACCTGTAATGTGGTCTTTATCCACATTGGTATATAAGATACTTTAGTCATTTACTTTTTTGGTAACTAAATTAATAATAACTAATTCGGTACTCATTAGGTCAAGTATCTTTATCAATAGGAACAATCAATAAATTTCACAGTGAAAATAGTCTCACTCAATATATTCTGTTTGTGTTTTTATGCATCGGATAACCTACTAAAATGGGTACCTGTAATGGACAATATTGTATTGTATCAGCTGTGTAGCTCTCACCCACATTTCGTGTAAACTTATGATAGTTCTGCACGTATCCATTATGCATTTCTATAATAACTAAATTTCACAGTTAAACAAATAAGGTCTACTTACATAATTTTCATATACCGTTACCTGCTAGGGAATACAAATGAACATCTACAGTCATTTCTACTCGTGTTCTATTGAAAATTTATTCTGAATGTATCTGGAGGTAGTACGTGCTCCAAATGACGTAATTTTACAAGACTATAGCTATGAAGTTTCATTCATTATAGTAAATTAATTACACTGCATATATGTATGATATTGTTGAGTGAAATTATTATAAAAACATCACAATTCTTTTTGAATTAATACATTGTGTATATGAGACTATTTCGTAATGTCTAGATGGTGTTCATTTCGGATGAAATAACCTAGAACCACATACGAATTGAAAGCACGTTGTATATACCTCGATACACATTGTACTTAAAGTTTACAAAAATTCTACTAATACTCCCAACTACAAACTTTCCGAAAACTTCCCAGTACAATGATAAGGAACAAACTTTTAAAGAATAAGAATTGAAAACTTTTGTAAACAGTTCATTCAACCGGGGAATGCTCTGCTGATCATTCTAAGAATAGCTACTTTCTCTAGAGAAATGTCATGAGTTTTAGGAAAAATAAAAACAATTTTGCTACATGTATTAGTAAGTAGTAACTACAAACTACATTTCTATACAAAAATATTTAATTTTTTCTGCTTTCATCTTATTGTAACACAATAAGGTGAATTATTATTTCACACATATCGTCTGTTTGCTTCATTATGTTAACTTACTTTTGTGCCCAATTTCATTGTTCATGTGTTTTTCACATATGACGATTTTTAACATACAACAGATGACAGATGCAAAAACCTATAGCTAAACAACAATTCATTTTTGATTACTTTTTCTGTATGCTGGTCTTCTCTTGATTAAATTTCAACAGAGAATTTAAAAAAGGAAAAAATACTCTTTCTAGCACAATAAAAAAGCAAACTATATCAACACCAAAAGTTTTACAATGTTATTCTCAAACTGAACTTAGGTAAGGAAGCACAAGATATTTTGAGACCAAATAGATACAAATGCCTCTTCTCTCTCATCGTGCCTAATGCACTGTCAGGAACACACAGAAAATTGTCATTGACAGACTAAAATATTAGAAAATTGGTTTTGTTTTCTAGAATTCTTTACGTACACAACCAACGTAGACAGTCATCCACGGGGAAAAAGCAATAAAGTAACCTAAATATTGAACTTTTGTGAAAATTCAATCAGAAGACAAGAGTAAATCTAGTTGTCAGTTTGCTGCATTGAGTTTGATCATTGTAACAGTAGGAGAAAGCATTGGGAATCCTCCTCTGGTTCTCAGACAGGCTCCACACATCTTCCAGGAGAACATCTCGACTATTTAGTCAACTTTCTTAAATGGTTTTCAATGATAGATTCAATGCTAAAACTATCAAACACGCATTTCATCGAGACATTAGATGTTCCGTCCAAGTTTCAAAGTTTGAACGTCTATTAGACAAACTAACCTATTACCTTCGCTTCAACAATACTTTGCACGAAGTTTCTTCTTGTAGAACACCAATCAATCTATATAAAGTCATATAAAAGTGTGTGTACTATATTACGCTAGTAATGCAATGCTTGCCAGCACACCAACTCTACACAGAGAGTATACACACACACACACAAGGCATATAAAACAGCATCAAGAGGTACATCCTCCTTTACGAATAAAACCATCCACCCCAATCCAATCACTTTCCTCCTGCTTATATATAACACAGAGGAAAACCCGTTGGTTATACTTTTAAATTGAGACTAAGATGAGACTTGCCACTTCGTGATATTACTTTCAATTGACTGATTCGGAAAACTGTTCAGCATTCACTGATCGAACATCCTTTTTCGTGGCACGGTGTTCTTGTCGAAAATATGTAGAGCATTTGTATTACACTGTGAAAGTATTAGTTTATTACATTTGATATGGGGAGCATCGCCAGCATCGGAGCAACACACAAAAGAATACCGCACACAAGTGACACCTTATTATTACAGCACATCCTTTTCATTCCTATCATCACTATAATTCACTCCCTCTTTACTTTGTGTACATAAGTATGAGATCTGTACATTTTTAGTATTTGTACTTCTTCCTTATTCCTTAGACGTTCGAGTAATGTTACGAGGTGAAGGTATTTTCAGATTCTCTTCCTATATTTTTGCTTGAGAGTTTAGCAAAGTTCAAGTGCGAGTGGAATGGGATAATAATGCATGATTTTCTTTCCCTTTTCCTGCTTCGCCGGCTTATGGCTAAGTTTTCTCCGTGTGCCAGTATGAGTCAAGTAACTAGTAAGGATTCTTCTATGCGTATGTATGTAAGGAGTAAGTACGAGGAACGAGGAAAGGAATGCAATTCTACGCGTTATTTCCTTTGTGTTCGACATTCTCTCCCACGTAGTTGTATGTTGATATAAGTCTATGTGTATAATGGTGTAGGAGCTGACTGAGTTGTGTGGAGAGGCACTGTGGATATTATTGTACTATGGCTCACTACCTCCTCCTACTACAATATAAAAGGGAGCAAACCAAAGCTGAGCACAGTGAATATCTGAACTTATGTCGGAACTGTATCCTTCAGTTTCTCCGTGGCACTCTGCGGGGAAAGACCGGCACAACCAAAGGTCTTTCCTTCAGAAATAAATAAGTAAACACAACGTATCTAATAATAGTCATACAAGAAATCAGTAATGGAATCTCATAGAAGAATCTGATATATCTCAGCCTCAGTCTAGAAAGTTGTCATTTCAAAAGGCACTGATTAAATTTCAACGTACAGCACAAAAAGCTCCCAGAAATTCTTTTTCAACTTGAGACTTTTGTATGGAGAGTGATTGCTATTTCGCGCAAGTGAAAGTTTAACTTCATTAAACAGTAAGTCAAAGTTCCCAACTGCGTGAACAGTGCAGCTCTAACATCCTCTGCCTTTTCAACTTGATTCCTCAAGGTACGTCTCTAACTACATTTTTGATAACTTTCTGTCTTGTTATTATTTGCAATGTTCGTAATAAAGTGTTTTTAATAATCACATTTAATTACCTGCAATCTAAGAAATAATTTCCCATTCAATATGCCAGTAAATTGTTCTCGTGCATAATTGCAGAGAAATTCTAGGAATTTTCTGTTTATTTTCGTTCTAGTAGGGTGTTTTAATTAGATAATTAATTTTAAAAATTGATAATGGAATGTGGTATGTCGCCTGTGTAATTGACAAGGCAGTCTGGGCATCACATAGTAGTCAATCAATAACTGTCATAAACAAAGGGAGAGGTTCACGTTCTGATTTTCTTCTAATCAGGTTATAAAGTACTAGTTTGCCATAAGAGTCTCTACCACCATTGTCTAAAGTAAAATATTCATAAAGCACTGAATATTACATATTTGAATATAAAGTCAGTATTTCATGATATTAACTTTGAAACTATCAAAAGTGTGTTCTGAGAGTAGCATAAACTAGGCCTAGGCCGACAGAGTATAAATCATAAAGTGTAGACATATACTAGTACCTAAGTAAATACGAACCGTACACGAGACAACATACATATTTATCTTGATACGCATAAACATGAAACAAAGTTGTCGCACAAGGAAACTTTTGCCCTCAATCATTTTCATTTCCAATTATATTTGCAAACTTCTCAATCTGATATTAAGTAGGTTTGTAAAAATTAGTATAACATGTTGTGGAATTAGTTGACTGAAGGATAAGATGAATAATAAATATAAAGAGCAAAGTGCAAGAAGTTGAGAAGTCATAAGCAAGAAAGTTTCTTCTAGTAGAAATTACCATATTCTCGTATTAGCATATTGTTGTTCGCATATATGTTTCGTTAGTGACAGTCTGACAAGAGCATTCACTATATGTGGAGAAAACCTTTGCCTGAACATGAAATTCAATTTAAAATTTCTCATCTTCTCATTTCGTCTGTTGGGCAAGTATGAGGAGAATGAGGACTGTTACTGATACTGTCATATTTCATAATATTTTCCCAGTTCGACATGTCTCCCTTTTACGAAATAGCTACACCAGGTGTTACATGCGCAAAACTTGATGTTTCATATGTATCAAGTTTGCCAAACCGAGCACAAATTCATATATCAAACTTTCCTCTGTGTGTTTTACGGAGTTCTTAAATCAATAAGCCAAACTATCGTAACTCCCAAACTTACGATCATCATTTCTCGTGTAGTGCCTATATATGTAAACAGCATTTGCCAATTACACATTGTTTTATGTCTTGTGGGACACAATTATCTTCGAAAATCCCGTTTCTTCCCCGCAAGTGAATTTCATCACCTGCTGTTTGTCTTGCAAAAACTTTGACAAATTATCCTTCCTCTATATGTATTACGTACATTCGTGCGTTATCTCTTTCTGAATGTGTCTACTTATAAATAGAGACGTTATTACTATAATTATGGCTTTTGACGCAAAAGCCATTTGTGTATAGAAGAAACTTTTTGAGCTAAAACGTAAGTTTGAAGAATGTTTCTCACGCATCAATAAACTATTGATAAATTAAGCCTTTATGTTGTCAGGCTTGACCATAAAAGTCTAGTTAAGAATTTACAAGCTGTAGTTGTTTTGTAAGGAACATGCATTCGCTAACACCATTCGACTATATGATTATCTAGAAACTCGTTAAATTATACAATTCCCAACAACTTGGTTGTATATGTTTCATTTTATTGCTAAACCACATATACCTAGCGTGAGTTTGTTGTAAAATGGCTTAGTTATCTCATAATAGGAATAGAGGTTTGTATACAAACTGAACGGGTCGCCCGAATTCGGGAGACCCAACGCTGTTGTTGTGCGGCGACTGTATCCTTCACCAGAGAAAGGAACAATGAGGTGAGGCTAGGACAGCAAACAACACAATGTACATGAACCAATGCTCACACAGAGTTGCATAGAGGAATGAAGAATTGGATTACTCTTGAGTGGAGGGACGCACACGTAGGTACGCCAAAATTAATTTCATTTGCCGTCCTCAAGGAGAATAACGAAGGATAATGCCCAGAATAATAAACAGCTTGTCTTTGTCATCTCTCCTGGTTAGTTATTCCCTTTACTGTACCTTCAGTCTACAGAATCCATACCAGTTGGGCCCTTTGACTTGGCAAGCTATACATCGTTAGGATATAATACATTTTGTATTTGTACTGGTATTACAAGGAAGGCTCGTTAGCACTGCGCTTAGTCTGCAGTTTTGTAGTCATTTGTGTCGTATATGCAAATGTTGTACAAGGTAGCGTTCGTACATAACTTGACTTTCTTTGCATGTGACACTCTTAACACTACTGCGGAGACAAGAATAACTTTTCTCCAACAATAAGACAAAAGACACAGTACCCGACCACACGAATACGTAATGCAACAAGACTTCCGTAACAGTTTCGAGAACAGTAGATTACACATGCCTTAGCTTTTGTGAACTTAATTAACCCAAAGAGACCACCACGACTTACGAAACGCAATTAAGTTAAAACAACGAAACTCTAGTTCTGTTTGAACTATTGTACAACTAACGTCTCTGCAATTCAAGGAGTTAAGTTGTAAGAAACGGCATCCGTCCGTAGGAATGAGTAGGTAAATGTCAGACATTGAAATTTAATTTGTTTTCTCTCCTGCACACTCAAGGATACCTATATCTGTCTTTACAATGTGTAGCTAGGTACATATACCATTTCCGGTAAAAGGTACTAGAGGTTTATACCATAAATTTTGTATAGTTCGATATTTGTCAGAGAGTGGGACTAGGACTGAGGTTTCAGTCTATTTGCGTATGTCAAACCTCACTTTTCCGTTATTTCTTGTGGTGAGTAAGGAAATTTATTTCTTTAGGTAAGCATAATACCCCCTAATGCGGCTGTTGTAGATGTTTGATGGAGATTACTTAGACAGTCGTGCCATATGCATACCACAATCTTTGAAAAGATTTGTTGACAATTGAAAGCGACATTACATATCCACTTGAGTTGTATTTGTCAGTAAAAGGAAGATGAATTGAATTTTGTGATTTCTTTCAATTTTTCAAGTATTCAAACAGTGACAGTTGGCCTGCCTTGACAAGGGAAGAGGAAATTGCGAGTAATTCATAATTCTGGAAAGAGGAAGAAAGAAGATCAGCAATCTGAGAGGAACATGAAAAATCCGTGCCCTACCGATTGAAAGTAAGTGAATATGTCTTGGTGGGACGAGAAGGAAAACTTTTAGCCGAAGGCCTGTGTGGGAGGGATAGATGGGGAGTGATAGTTCAAGTTGGAATCATGAAGTTGACATTCATCTGAAACAATTTGTTCTTCCGCACTAATTAACTGGAAGGAGTAAACGAGACAATGGAATTTTTCAAATGTGCTTTCGTATTGAGTTCCCTTGGTCTCTGTTTGAAAGACACTATCTTCGACCACACTAAAATACATTGCAAACGTGGCATACAATAATATTAGATTAAGCAAGTGATGGAATGACTGATGGAGGAAGTTAAGTTCTAAGCTGGAATTGAATGTGCCTGTCGGGAATTTGGGCTAATTGAAATAAATGGGGGGTCCTCTGTAGAGAAAAGAATCAAAAGGGAGGAAGGAAATTCTCTAACCGCAAGCCTCCTGGAAACACTAAGACACTTTTACTATCTTTATATCCGTTGTGTACTTCTGTGTCTCCCTCTCCAACTGGACTGCAAGCTTTGTTAGCTTCAAAAAGATAGAATTTTCTCCTGTGTACCATAATGGGATTTCTCGTGGTATTTCTTGGAGTGGTTGCGGTTTCACTGTTACAACCGCAACTTCTTCAGTCAGTGAGTAGACAGTGGAGCCCAAGAATTGTGACAACACGCTTTGGACCTGTACGTGGCTTTGTCTTTTTGCCTAAAGGCTACGAAGGAGTGGAAGTGTTTTTAGGTCTGCCATATGCATCTCCCCCTGTGGGCTCTTTGAGACTTATGCCGCCTGTGAGTGGCTCACCGTGGTCGGGCACAAAAATGAACGAAGAGCCTTCTCCGGTTTGTCCTCAAGTTGTGCCAAACATAAAGAATGAGACGGAGAGTCTAAAGACGATGCCCAAGGGACGTCTTGCTCAGCTCAAAAGACTTCTTCCGATGCTCGTTGCCAACCAGAGTGAAGATTGTTTGTACCTCAATATTTACGTACCGCTTACAGGTTTTAATACTACTAAATTCAAAATTTGCATGTTAGATAAACAGATAGTACATACTTTACTATAGTTAAATCTAAATAATAAGTCTACTATTGTAAACGTCTACTATTTACGGAATTACGGCGCAATATGCACAAGATGTGGCGGAGAGCATTGAGGCTTCAGGAGAGAGAGAAGCTGCATTATCCAATAAGCTGATTACTTACTTAGTAAAATATGGCAAAGAAAATATTAAAGCAGTAATATTTGTTCCGTTCAAATATAAGTGGTTTTATTAAGTGTACACGAAAGGAAAATGGCTTAGAGATAACATAAATCTTACTCAGATTGTAATTCACATGAAACGAGTTCTTCTACGGCAGGTTGTACATTATACGAAACACCTGCATTGGAAAAGTAAATATAATGCTATAAAACGAGGTGAAAGTTTTTCTTTCGCAACACGTAGTCGTTAAGAGCACATTGGTAGTGTGGTCTGCTTCGGCTGGTCTTTGGATGCTACCTAGTTCATATTTCAATTGAATTCAACGTAAATTCATTTCTCTAGAGAAGCTCAAAAGCTTCTTAAAGCCATAGAACTGCAGTACAATCTTCTGCAACACTACATATACAATGTTCACATGTGTACCTTCTAAATATACCCGCTCTGATGTGTAGGTATTATAGGAGAAGGGATACTAACGGTATACTACAGTTGACACGACAGTACATTGTCGTAAAAGTTTTGCCGCACCCAATGGAATTGGAAGCATAGTTTTTTCCTCGTGATGGGTCTTATTCTTTAGCCAACTTGAACTGAACTAAAAGTAAGATCAGAACATAGGACAAGCTCGCCAAGAAACTTGCTGGTGTGACTCTCTCTCTCTCTCTCTCTCTTTTACACAACCACTCAAATACTACACGACGACTAAGGACACAATATGCAATATGGACTTGGGACACACAATGCGATACAACACTGACTTATGTAGAGAGTGGTGGAAGTGTGCTGCACAAGTGAAGGCTTATGTATGTACGTACTTAGCAAGTTTCTATTCTTGGACGACTGATTCCTTTGCTTTGGTTACTTTTTTCTGTCACCCGTAATGTACTGTGCTAGCAGGACTAGCTTGTATATGTGTGTAGACTTTAGACTATAGTGTAACATTGTCAATGTAAAAAGACAGTACTAAATACATATAGATCTACTGCACTGCACTGCTTTCCTTGTAGTATATATAGAGTACAGCATTTCTTTGACTAAGTCTCATCTGGTCGCCGCTTGTCGTAGTGTTGTGTTGTTAGCAACTGGGTCTTCTTCTCCTGCTTTTCTCTTTCTCTTTCTTGTTCTGTCCGACTTACACTACACTGGTGGTTCTTAGTGATGGTAGGAGTAAGTAAGTAGTTTTTGTAGTACAAATATAAATAGGAATGTTAAACTTCAGTGTGAAGAAGCTACTCTGCGAAATCCGGAAGAAAGTCATGGTTTTAGGCTGTCGTGGGCTGGACTGACTAGCTTCTCCTGAAAAGTACAATGTGGGGTGCTTGGTGGTTGAGTTTGGTTTCATGGGGCTTCTGCTACTCGTTCTCTGTACATATCGTGTTAAGGGAAGTTGGCAAAATGCTCAAGTGACTTGGCTTTCTTTCTTTTTCTTCGTTGGCGGCACATGTACATTATATTGTATAAAGAAAACTCAATTTTCTCTAATGCCTTCCTCATATAAGCTCAGAATGGAATAAAGTACACAAAAATGAGATTCAGTGAGGCTGCTAATGGGAAATGATCCATCTGTCACGCCTGAATTCTTTTCAATTTCCCCCCATGTGTCTAAGCTGAATAGTGTGGAATGGAATGCGAATATGTGTACGTACACGAGCAACTATTTTCTTCTTATGACCAAATGTATCAGTAACATGAGACACAGATCGTTTCGCAAATACTTTATTGTTGTAATATACTCAGCTCCGAATCTACAAAGCTACCTAACACTTTCTCAACTCCCTCTACAACTTGTACGTTCTGTATTTGTAGTAGTCTATCCAAGTTTTTAGCTCACACTTTTATTGTAGGTATTTGCTTTACACTGATTTCCCTCAGTGAATATTTTACTTCAGAGATTACAATACGTACTGTAGGTAGGGAGAGACACAGAGAGACAGTTATTCATAATAGCTCCCACTTCGTACTACTACTACCGGTGCTAGAGTAGCTTTTAACTTTAAAGGCTCGTCATTTGGTGTAATGATGCATATCTTCGTATGAAAAGTGAGTGAGTGGGATAATTTCACTAGAGAGGCAAAGCAACTCTTAAGGCAAATAAGACCAAAGAGCTGGAAACCAAGCTAAAGGATATAATTCAACCAAGCAAAGTGCTTATTACATTATAAGTACCTTTTACGAGTTAGAGGTACCTATTTCATATTCACCATTGCGTAATGCTAAAAAGGTAAGAGCTATACCATACACATAGTATTATGCTTTACTAATCAATTTTATATAACGCACCTAGCGAACTGAAGTACACAACGATTTACGTGGTTTTATATTTGGTATATCGTTTGTACTGTGGCACTTATTAGTAGTTTGATCAGATTCTTGTCTCTTTGAATATAGTTAACTTTTGACACGTAGTAGGAACATGATAATACAAAACCTTTGTTGTAAGTTGTAGTACCTATAGTTATGACACAACATATAAGCATACAAAGAGAGATAATGATGAAAGGCCAATAGGGAAAAGCTGAAGACCAATTAAATCTAAAAATTACGACCTCTTGACACTGGTAATGACAAAGGGCTTTTGGATTTCACAGGTAAAACCTACTCAATGAAATCAGCAAACAAAGAAACTTTGTCTATTGAAAAGTAATTCTCTTTCGGTGGGCGTATGCTTTTGCTATTTTAATCTGAGCTTAGCTCCGTCCCTCTTGTAGAGCATTATTTGATTGAATCTGTGCAAAAGCAGAACAGAATAAAATACAGCTTATGTTCAGACTCAAGTGTTTCCCCTGAAGAATAACGGTTCACTAAATATCTTTCATGCCTTCATCACATCATTATTAGTACCGTCTGCTGCTAAAATCCTTGCTTTCAAGCACCCATAAGTAACTTGCTACGGAATAAAGTACAATTGAGCTTCAGCCAGCTTCACATCACATTTATGTAATTCAACTCATGTTCCCCTATTTATATCGAGACAATGCACATTTGTACAGTACGAGTCGATATAGGTATTTGCAGTTTATGAGTTTATCGTTGGGTGTTCAACTTTTGTAACTTCAAGGAGTTCTCTAGTACTACTTGGAGTTCCATTTAGTTCTTAGAAGGATCCTCGATGGCAAAATGATCTGTTTTTCTTTGTGTTGTCTTTCTGTCTTGTATTTCTCAAATCGGGTTAAATCAAATTCGCATTATGGTATAATAATATGTGTTTTCGTGTGTATGTGCCTATAATATTGCCTTATTGTACTTTTATTACTATACTATAATGCAAAATCTTTCGTTGTTAAGATATTATGACAAATACTATCTACTTATATAAAGGACGATTATATAGGCACATAGTTCGGTTGAGTTGTCTTGTCTGTATCCATTTTCCTCAATAATAAGTCGATCTATCTTGGAGAAGACAACTGTTAGGGTTTGGTAATGCTAGTGGTGCTGCATGAAATGTGGCCGACAAAGGTGCACGGGAGCAAAGCCAAGTGAGACTAACCGAAATGTCAGGAAAGTGAAATTATATACTGTGAAAGTTGGTGGGATGCAAGCTGTACTCGGATAGGATCAATTTCTCTAATGTAAAATAAAATGATTTATATGCACCGAGAAACAGGAGACTAGCAATTAGGTGATATCTCTTCCTCTAGCAATAGTACTATCAGTGGTCCACTATAAGTTACGGTTTCGTTGGTAACCGGATACTTCCGACCGGAATTATTTCCGACCCTACATTATTTCCGACCTACAACACTTC